>WOUH02000001.1:0-10923 GCA_009936405.2 Stevia rebaudiana
AAGGGCGTTAACTAAGGAAGAGAGATTCAATCATGCGCATGCGTGCCTTAGGAATGTTATTGAGCGTGCTTATGGTGTGTTGAAAGCAAGATTCCCAATCCTAAAACAAATGGCTCCTTATCCCTTTCCAGTGCAAAGAGACGTAGTCATTGCTTGTTTTGCAGTCCATAATTTTATTAGGAAGTACAATATTCAAGATGAATTATTTCCAGACTTTGAAGAAAACACTATGGTTATTCATGCAGCCGAAGGTGAAGGAAGTGAGGGTGAAAACATACAAGGCATGGAGTGGGGTCCAGAAGGCGTTGAATATATGACTACTTTGCGTGACCAAATTGCTAATCAACTACTTTGGGGAGCTTCAAGTTAGATTTGCACGCAAACTCTTGTAATATGTTTGAAATTCGGTGTCTTTTATTTGGATTATGTATGATTTATGTTTACATTGTAGTTTGTATGACATTTTGAATTTTAAGCTATCATGTTCTTGTTGAAAATTTGGCTATTTTATTGATTACAAAACACAATTTATGGTTTTTTTTATTATTCAGCATAGTCAGTCAGATACAGAATCAAACAGCCAAGTTTCAGTCAGATGCAGAGCCAGTCAGAACTTCTAACTGAGTCTTCTGACTCAGTCAGATCATACTTAGTCAGATTTATCAAACAGCCCTTTAGAGTTTATGTTAAAAACATATTCAATGCCTCTAGGTGTGCAAGGTTTGCCATCGCACATGGATCATATGTTAAAAAGGGCCCAAAATTTCTTTATTTTGTATGTATCAAAGGCGAGTAACATACATAAACGTTTTTAAATATTATCATTAGTTACATGTTTTAGAGGTGTCCAATAAGAATATTTTGAATGTTTTACTAACATAAACCAATATGTTATTTTTAATAATTACAAAGAAGGCTCAAGTCAAACTTTTGGCTTGCTACAAGGTGGGCTCGGAGGTACTGCATTCCATGAGGCATGAGACATCTGAATTGAAACTTAGGGATGGTCATGTTATGGTCAAAATTATTAAATAATTGTCAAAAATTGTATTATCCAAGGTGTACTCGAATAAATATAATGTTTACCTCTTTTTATTTCTTTTAATTATAATATTTTATTTTATTTTTTTACTGTTTTAAACAATTTAATTTAATTAAAGTTTCTTAAAAAATACTTATATTAAATTGTTGACATTCAGTCAAGTTTTATTTATTCGACATGGTGAATGCTAGTAATTTTAGTGCTTTTTAAATATCAGATCACATTCACCTTTACCAGACTTTTATATGTAATGAGAAGATATTAAATTTACAATTGTAAAACTAAACCACCAATGTTTGAAACCTTAAAGTAAGAAATTCGAGCTCATATATTTCTCTAATATATTTTGTTAACGTATAAGTACTTATATACAAACGAATGCATATAATCTATTGGTGTTATGGTTACAAAAGCAAATAAGAAGGAAAAATAAAATAAAAGGCAGACCTATGAAAGAGTGTAATTTAATTATGAAAGAGAGAGATCTTCTAGTGACTATGGTTAGTTATGTAATAAATAAATTAAAGGAGTTAGTTGAATTTGAAAACATCAGGGGACTATATATGGTTGCTTAATTTGTATTACTAAATATATGTCATGTTACTTTGTTTTACTAAATATATCTCAAGGGGACATCAAGGTGGTTAAGGTGTCTAACCTCTATTCTTAATGTCTAGGGTTCAAATCCTGCTATGGACAGGTGTGAAGTAGTTTAGAAGTAGAAATAGATATTCGTGTGTGTGTGTCTGTCGTTCTAAAAAAAGTTAAGTTCTCTTTATGGGTTTCATATTACGAATTCGAGCTTAGCAAAAACTTGAAGCATATTTTGTTTTTAAGTATTATATAAATAAGATCTTATTATTGAACAAAAAGAACAATAATATATTTTGTAAAATGGCATCAAAAGTTTTGTATACGTTAGTAAATTTATAAGAAAAGTAGTTGAATGTTTGTTGTTAGATATTTTAAAAAGTATCAAAATCTTAAAAAAGAATAAAAGGAAAACCAAATTATATGAATATTGCATCAACTAATAACGTATACCTGTTAGAAATTTAAGCTCTTACAATGCTTGGGCCTAACCAACATATTGGTACCAACGGTGGCCCAGAGAAACGTAACTTTATGGCCAACCATGAACGTTGACGTTGTCAAGATTTTCTGGCTGATTTTTTCTAATTCCTTTTTTTTTGAACGGCAAACTATTCTTACTCCTAAATTCCACCTTAAATATTACACTTGTCCGGGTTCGAACTCAAGACCTCCCCATAATGGTGCTCCTAGATGCAAAGCCCTTGCCATTGTGTCACCAACCCCAATAGTAATTCCTTCTGTTTAAACAATAAAACAGTTTAAAAATGAAATTTTACAAGTATAATTAACTCTGGTTAAACTTATCAAATGACACTAGATCCACCTTTGCTAATATACAAAGGACGCTACGTCGTTTACCCACAACGAAGGCTCTATAAATAGGAATGTAAATATTCAATCCACACTATGTAGCCAGTGCAGGGTAGAATTGGAATCGGTGGACCATTTGGGTTGCTTCCAGGGGAGGAGCTTAGTGAGGGCATGGGTTGGCCCCAACCCCTGTCGTTTTTTTTGTCCGTAGTGTGAAATTTAAGATTTTAGTCCGAAATCTTTTACGTATATAGCTCGGCCTCCCTTTATTTTTCCAAAAAAATATCCCGTCCCCCTACCCAATTACGTTCAAGCTCCGCCACTGGTTGCTTCTCAAATATGGAGCTTCGTTTCGAGATAGCAAACACAAAGAATAATATAATAGAAAAGACCAGGGGCGTAACTTTTTAGAGGCATGGGGGGTGTTCAGGCTCTCCTGTTTTTTGGCCAGAAGTGTAAAATTAGTGTTTTTTCGTCCGTTAATTTTATACGTATATAAGTTCGTCATCCCATAAATATTCTCCTAAAAACTTCTTGCCCTCCATAGTTTTTCCTTAAAATTTTTATTATATTATACATATAGATAATTGGGGGAAGGGTTCAAATGAGAACTTCTGTTTTTACGAAAACTACTAGAGGCCTCCCACACCAACCAGTGCCACAACCAACATGAGAAAGGTAACTCACATGGCACAACTTACTGAGTGGTGGCAGACTTTGAATCTTGAACCTCCTTTATACATTTTCATCCCCTTACCACTAGGCATTATCGCGTGTTTAGAAGTTTAGGACTTAACATAACATTAGGGTTTAGCTTTAGGGGTTATTTTTAAAGTTTAGCTTTTAAGGTTTATGGTTAATTTTTTAGGGTTTAGCCTTAGAATTTAGCTTTTGAGTCCATTTGGTCGACTTCTCATTTGAACCATCCCATATAAAGGTTAAAACAGTTAATTATATTATTTGTTTTCCGTATTTGTTTAAACTCTTTAAATATTCTGTGTTATCTTTATACATATAGAAAGTTGAAGGTCTAAACTGTAAATTATAATTGAAAATGTCTAGTTCTGCCATCCATTTTCCTCCGACTTGTTTTTCGACCTACTAGTGATCTGCCAAGATAATCGATCAATCGTGAACTCCAGGAAACTCATTTCCTCTCACTTGCTTTCCCGCGTAGTCATCGCTCGACGTTGATGCTTGATTTTCGGCAGCTAGATCTTTGTGGCCGTTTGAGTTGGGGGGAGGGGGTGTTCGTAGGTCGGGTTCGGGGAGGGGTGGCCAGATATATGGACCCCTTTTGCCGATGAAGATAGTTGTCTGTCGGTGACGATGAGGATGGTGTATTGTGGGCTGATGGTTTTATCAAGAGGCAGCGACGACGGTGAGGAGATGACCGACAATGGTGTAGAAATGGTTGGCGACGATGAGATATTTTGATTGAAATGTCGCGGGTGAGATATGGTGGTCGGCGACGCTATGGGCATGGCAGGTGAGATATGTGGGGATTGGGGAAGACGATTGGGTGGGATGGGATGCATATTAGTTGTATGTATTTTAAAATTTAAGGACATTTTAATCATTTTATATCCACTTAACGGTTAAATATAACGTCCATCTAAGGACGGACCTTTTACGTTACCCCGCTCATACTATTAGTCTTTTTGTGTAATTTCTGAAAATTGAGGACTCAATCTGTTGAATGAGTAAAATAAATGGAATTTCGTGTAATTCACTAAATTGTCCTGAAAATCGAGCCGTTAGCGCACTTTTGCCAAGATAATAACGTTAAATTCTCACATTTCCTTACTTTTCTTTGTCCCTTCTTCACTCTCACTTCTGATTTTCGTCCTTTATTTAGGGTTTATTTCATTCCAGATCCAAACAATAGAAACCCCAAAACGATCCCCATCGAAATCCCTTGATTTTTGTTTGATTTCGATTCGTCCATGAAAGCACCTGATTCGGATCACAATGTCAGGCCTGGATCTACCGAAACTCGCCCGGACCCCAACCTCCGCAATGACGGTGGTTTCAGGGCGGAGATCGACACATCAGCTCCGTTTGAGTCCGTTAAGGAGGCCGTTTCCCGGTTCGGTGGAGTCGGGTTCTGGAAACCCCATCATAAAACTTCCGAGGTACAATTACATTATCCTGTTCTTACGGTTAGACAGATATTTTTGTACATTTGTTCGTTTTTAACAAACAATGCCATTGGTTTGCTTTATTTCTCTCAAAAATGTTACTTTATGTGACAAAATTGGTTGATTATAGCTCTGTGATTCCAGTTAGAAGCTTCGTTACGCTTGAATTATTGCGGTCTTAACAAAATCACTATATTTTCCTCATCATTTTGCCAATTTTCTTCTGTTACTAATTTCAACTTTTGGGTACCATCTCTATTGAATTAAAAGGAAAAAAATTAGGGAAATAATTATATTCTTGAGCTTCTTACACATATGTAGTTTTTTCATAAACAAAGAACTTGTTTGGCCACCAGAAATAATTACTTAAAATAATGTATTTGTCTACACCGCATGACGCACAAAGTAGATACGCGACCAAAGATTCGTGTACCTAAAAATGTATACTTTTTTTATTTTCTCAATTGAAAGTCAAATCGAAATGATTAATTCACTAGTTCTTGCTTAATAGTATAATTGTTTAAACTAGACATTTTCTTGCAAACAAGATTATTTTCTTTTGTAGGATCTGAACAATTTGAATTGTCACTTTTGAAGTCAACAAACTACTTTTCAGCTTCAAAATTCAAACATTTGCTTTACTTTTTGAAGTAAATCTTCATATTTATACTATTATAATTATGCACGTTTCAAATAGAACGCACTTAATGATATTGATATATTGAATTTCAACCCGACAGCATTGACCCGTAAAAGTCAAACTGTTTAGTGTTATGTTGACTTTTTATGGTTTGTAGAATGGAGTTGAAGAAGAATTTGATGCTGCTAAAGTAGAACAACAGGCAATGCAGTTAGCAAATGATCTCATGGTGAAAGAAAGAGAAACACTTGAAGTCTTGAAAGAACTTGAAGCTACAAAAGCGACTGTTGAAGAGTTGAAAGTCAAACTACAGAAAGAATCTGCTACGGTCAACCTAAAAGTCAACGATCAGGTCCCGAGAGAGGGAAATGACGAAAATGCCCTTGAAATGCAATCAACTGTTAACAGTTTGATGTGTGCTTCTTCAACTCCAGGTCTTATTTTGATGGAATTGAAGCAAGCTAAACTGAACTTAACAAGAACAACAAGTGATCTTGCTGACATCAGATCAACTGTAGAAGCGTATAGTAAAATGATCGAGAAAGAAAGATTGGAACTTGAGAAAACCCGCCAAAGATTATCTTCAAAATCTTCAAAAGTTTCTTCTTTTAAAGAAAATGTTAACTTTTCGAAGGAGATCCATAGGTTGACTTTTGAAACCGAAGAGTTTAAAAAGGTTGGAGAAGAAGCAAAATCAGAAGTTTTAAGAGCAGTGAATCGGATTAAACAGACAAAAAGTAATATAAAAACAGCTGAAATGCGTTTAATTGCTGCAAGAAAGATGAAAGAAGCTGCTAGTGCGACTGAAGCGCTTGCGCGATCGGAAATAAAGTCAATATCAAAAAGTCAAACTTTATCGGAAGGCGAAGGGGTTACTCTATCATTTGAAGAATACTCGTGTTTGAAACTGAAAGCTCAAGAGGCTGATGAAGCTTTGATTAAGAAAGTCAATGAATCAATGGTCAAAGTCAACGAATCAGAATTGTCAAAATCAGAGATTTTGAATAGGGTAGAGGAAGCAGCAGAAGAAGTGAAGAACAGTAAGAAGGTTCTAGAAGAAGCTTTGAGTAAAGTAGAAGCTGCTAATAATGAAAAGTTAAAAGCAGAAGAAGCTCTTAGGAAATGGCAGTCGGATCATGGTCAAAGACGAAAGTCAACTGTTCAAAGTGCGACCAAGTTCAAGAATGCTTCATGCAGGACCAACACGCGTTTGTTGGACGTAAATGGGGCCCATTTGGGAAGTGATATATCTGGCCCGGTTTTGAGGCCAACGATGTCAATTGGGCAGATTTTGAGCCGGAAGTTGCTTTTGACCGAAGAGTATTCTGGCAAAACGGAGACGAAAAAGAAGGTTTCTTTGGCTCAAATGTTGAAAAAACCTACTAACAATGGTGGTGGTGGCGGTGGTGGTGGCGGTGATGATGGTGGTGGGAAAAGACGATCAGGAAAGCGAAAGAAGTTTGGGTTTGGTAGGATTTCGTTTTTGGTGACGAAACCGAGCAAGAAGAAGAAGAAACATAGCATAAGTTCAAAACTTTCATGTGCTTCTGATTAGGTAGTTTTATGTGTTATGGATTGTATGTTGTTATGATATGTGTTTAGGATTAATTTAATTTGTATGTTACTTTTTAGGATTAATTAATTTAATCAAGCTAAGAATGCATATTTTTTTTTTTAAATTCAGTGTAAATTAGGTATAAGAGATAAGAATGCATATTTTCCTGTGGCCTATGCACGATTTTCTTGTGGCCTATGCACAATTTTCTTTCGTGTTGTCTTGATGGTTTGACTTGCTAGTTTAATTTTATGAATAAAATTTTCTCTTTTAGTAAAAAAACAAAATATGCCGTTGCTCAATGGCATTATAAGGTTGTTAAAATAACAAGTCATGCAACCTCGAGCTAACTCGATTCGATTGTAATGTTCTACTCAAGCTGGCACTGTGTTCGTATCCGAGTTGTTTTAAACTTGAATAGGAAGTTAATAGAAAATGTTGAAATTATACTTCTAAATCTATAAAAAAAATTAATCAGAAAAAGATATCTGTCATACTGTTTTGTACTGCTAGCAACATTATCTTTAGTTGACATGACTAAATGACGTCATTAACATGAAGCGATCCTTTAGTCACTGGAGCCGAAAAAGTACCATCGAGTACCTAACCTTGGAGGTGTTCAGACCGATATTTTTAAGAACCGGTTCTGAGTAGGTTTGGGTTTTTAACCTCGTATTGGTTGGTTTTGACTGGTTTACCGGTTTGTGGCTGGTTCCTAACCGGTTTTCATCAGGTAAAGCAGGAACCGGTTCCGATAATTCAAGTTTCAGTTATGATTTCTCTAAAAAATTAAAACTGGTTGTCCCCGCTGGTTCGGGTAGGATGGGTTCCAGATCCAGATACGGTAGTCGGTTCCGGAACCCTTTAATTATCAACTCTTTTTGAAATTGTTTCTTTTTATTTGGGCCCGTTTCCATCATATAAGTATCTGGGCCGAGTTTTAATTTAAACAGAAAAATTGCACTTAAACTAAAAATAAAGTTTATTGCACTCAGAATCCAATTTCTGTACATGCTACTATGCTAGTCCCGGTCTTTTGATTTTAATAATGTCCTTTTTTGCTGTTCCAAAAATCAAAGAGAAAAATCTACTGTACTCCTATTAATCATTATCATATTATTTTATTTAACATAAAATATCTTTTGTGGAACATAATTCAAAATTTGACAATGTTAGGAACAAGAAATGTCTCATAAAAGTTTTATCTAATAAGATAACTGAAAATTGATACATTACTCGTGAATATGATGTTTAAATAGCTCATGGCTAACTAGAAAATTGGCTCCTTTGTAAGCGTGACAAGCCGTAGCCAAGGTAAGCTCCTGTAATTGGGTCGCTTGTTAGGTGGTTCGTTGCTCGCTCATCTGGCTTGTTCAAAAGTAACTAGAAATGTGAGAGAAAAGAAGAGATAATTAGTTCGAAAGATGAATCAGTAAAGTTTTTCATTTATATAAAGTTCATCACAAATAATGTTTTAAATGGTTTTCACAAGTTCTCGCAATATTTAAATGTAAGTTTTTAATGTAAGTTTTTTAATATGCTTTTTTAATGTAAGTTTTTCTTTTTTATTAATGTCGTGTTTAATATTAGCCATGTTTAAAGTTACGATAATGCTTGTCTTCTGAATTTTGATGCTTGGTTTTTAACATAGTGCCTGGTTACTTTTACTACAGAGTCAGCTTTTATGACGAGAAACACTTTCGATTTTACGTAGGGGTGATGCTCACCTTTACAAAGAACCAGGCTTTAGGATTTTACAGGCATGTTGAAATTCAAGCTTTTACAGTATAGTGCAATTTCATTGTATGGTTCCGCTACATCGCACAAGAGTAAAAAATCTCTTTACGATTATAAGGCAACATTGTTTTTTTCATATCTATTATTATATCATATTCCTAAGAATCAAATAAAATCAATAACAACCAACATCTAACACTTAAAAGTGTAGAGATGCAAACGATCTCAAACCTAAAACCCAAAAATTCAATGGGATGAAATTTCAGGTATGAAACTAGTTTTCAGAATTTCTCAGGATTAGGACGGGTGTACTAGCAGGTAATTCAAAATATACATATTTACTATAATTATCCATATATTTAATTCTTTTAGTTAAGGTTGTGTTTCCCATACCAACTCGTTGTTAGTTCAAATCATGAACAACGTAGGTATATAGCTAGTGATTTTAGTTTTTATTTGTTTCACAACAATTTAGTCTACTCCAATAAACTATACCAATTCAGTCTACTCCTAATAAATTATATCAGTGTCTATTATGATACTCGAACCCATAGCCTCAAATAAAATATCACCCTGCAACTCTGCAGGATATCATTGGGCCAAATACGGGTAAAATAAGAATATAAACAATTCTTACAATGTTTGTATAGACTGGAATAAAACTTAAATGATGGGAAAACATGTGTGAGACTCCAATAATTTGGTGTGGTTGTTAAGTACCGCCTACCTTAAAACGAGCCAAACGGCAGATGAGACCCGCACAAGTTCTGTTTTAGAATAATGGTTCATAATGGTGACTATTTCTACTTTATGGAACACTATTTTTCTTTATTCTTGTTCAACTTGCGTTTGGTGCATTGAACCAAATCACCAAATATAACTATATAAGTAATCATCGTTTACTTGGAAGGATCAGTTTACAATTCGTAAAAACAAGTTATAAGTGAAAGATTTTTAATTATTCATCTAAGCATGGTGAATGATATAATTTTTTCACTCATGTTTAATTTATACATTTATTTTTATAGCTAACTTATATATTCGCTTATTTTAATGTGTTATATATGTGTACTAGCTTAAAGCTCGTGTATTACATAGTCTTACATAATTAACATTTAAAATTATATTCATTGAATCAATGCATATATATATTAAGTTACTATGTTATGAACACTCAAAAAAATAAATGTTTGACACTTTAATAACTAAAAATTATGCTTTGAGATTTTAAATTATTATTTACAAAATTTTTAAATATAAATTCATTCAATTTAGTTGATAATTATAGATATTAAAGAAACGTCAAATTTAAATTTAAATAGAGTAAATGCGGTTTTCCTCTCTGACATTTCCAAGACTTTAACAGTTTTAGTTCACCCTTGATAGTTTTCGTCGATAACGTTTCATGTCTTAACAATTTTCGTTATTAAACCTATAACAGAAAACTTTTAAGACTTAAATTGTTAGGGACGAAAACTATTAAGACCTGAAACGTTAGGGACGAAAACTGTGAAGACTTGAAACATTATAAATAAAAACTATTATAACATGAAATGTTAGGGATGAAAAATTTTAGCACTTGAAATTTTGGGGATGAAAATTGATAAGACTTGAAACGTTAAAAATCGTTTCTGTTAACAATGGATTGAAACAGTTAACTATTGCAAACCTAATTGGTAAAAAGTGTAGTTTATTTTTTTAAATATATAAGATAAATAATCAATTAGATAATAATAAATTTAAAGCTATTTTATAATTTAAGATAATATAAAAATATCTATAAAAATTTGAGAAAATGACATGTGCCATTTTTTGGAAAACTTTATTAAAAGTAGATTTATATGTCTGTATCTTAGTTGTCTCGTTGATTGAGTCTTTATATCCTTTTACTTTTTAGTCAGTGAAATTGTTACCAAAGGGCTTCTAATCGACGGTACTAAGGTGTTGGTGAAAAGAGTGCTACATCCTAGTGGTGAAGGATTAAGTCACGTTAAGAGAAATTTGGTGTAAATTTTAAGAGTATGTTAATGGACGTGTGAGTTTTTCGTTAAAAAAAGTTCGTGAAATTGTTATACATGGGCATGTGTACAAGTTACTGAATTGCTAAAAAGTCTCGGCACGTCGCAGTTAATCTATTTAAATTTAAAGCATTGCAAACGTTAAGGACGAAACTGTAATTTACTATATTAAAATTTAAATTTGAGTTTTATTTTATTTGTATAATTACCAACTAAGTTTAAGGAAATTTATATTTAAAAAGTTTCTAATCTACCTCTAACAAAAGAATAAAATAAATGACATATGACATTTTCTCAATTTTTCAAGAATTCTTTAATTATTTAAATTAACTAAATTAACAATTTGAATTCTTTTATACTTCTTATTCTATTTTAAATTATAAAAT
>WOUH02000001.1:11023-23986 GCA_009936405.2 Stevia rebaudiana
TTTGAGAGAAAGAAATTATAATTTGAGAGAAAGAATGGTGTGTTTTTTGATTAAGAATAGGAGGGTATTTATAGATTAGTTAAAATTTTTTTTTGTTTAATGCTCCAACGGTACAATTGAATCCCCCCAACGGTCAAATTTCTTCTTCAACGGTCGAAAACATCATATGCCGAAACGGCAAAAAGTTGCCGAAGCCATGAAGAATGCCGACGCCGAAGGGACTGGCGGCGGTGTTGCCGCACGGCAAACTAAGCCGCGGTCCTTGCCGAGCTCCCACTCCTCGCACCCTAATGACAGCTGTCCGTATAATAACATATCAGACTATAAGATTTAAGTATATTTTAATTAGTCAGATATATCTGATTAACTGTATTGGATCATCTTCTTTAAACTAAAAGTGAGCTAAAAGACCTCTATTAGCTTAATTGGAATGCATGCAACTGAAGAGCTTCGATTTGAGGGACTTAAATCTCTTGATGACATTTGTAATCTCCAATTCGGATTATTAGACTTCATTAGCTAATATCAGATAACTTTTTATGCTACTTTTACAGAATTTTATTTGTCTTGGATCACTTTCCGTTGTTACATATGATTTATTGTAATTTGGGTGTATATATATAGGAGACGTCTAGCTAGTACATGTTTCAAAAAATATAAAACACGATGAAGGAGGGTGGATTCGCATGTGGAAGAGGGTAGATTCCCAGCCAATCCAATTAACTGGTTAGGATGAGATGTTGTATTGGGCTCTCTCTTTAGAAGGTTTTAGGTTCAACTCTTATGCAGAGCATAATTGGTCTGAGTATTCATGTGATGGGGAAAAGTGCACCTCTGATTGAGGTCATTGGTTCGAACCTATGAAGAGGAGAGGGTTTATGGTCTTTGGATGGAAGTACGGTCTCACGGAGGTTGATGAGTCGACCTTAGCGACATCGCCTGGCTATCGGTGAGTGACTAGCACGCAACATCCTCGTCCGTAAAAAAAAATATAGTTATCTATGCTCAAATTTAGTAAAAAGCCTTAATGATATTTGATTATAAATCTAAGATTTTATATTTTCATGATTTTTTCTACGGTATAGGTATAGCGTGTACAATCATATAAACTAATTACACTCCCAAACTATCGAATGCTTAAAAGGTTAGGATAAATTCTTGAACATAGTAAATTAAAACAATTATCTTCGGTGAAACCTAACCATTTGTTTGTTTGGTTTAGAGCATTCACATATGAGGTCAACCTGTCGTATGAAACTCTTGAACCAGTGTTGATCATATTCATATCATCAAATCACACGCATTGAAATACGATAAAGCGCCAATTAATCATTTCTTCGTGAGCCCATATGTGTGGACCGATAATTGTGACTATCGAGCATGCCGGCAATATCTTAAAGTTTTGATTAAAGTTTTATGTACTTATTGTCGTTTTAAATCTTAGTTACATCTTTATTACAACAATAAAATTCAAAATTGTGAATTATATACTTTTTACTCTTCACAAATAGTAATTTTTAAAAATCAATTTTGTTTTATCAATTTGTACTAGATAAAAGTAAAAAATATGTACCTGCAATTACCTAAAAAAAAGTAATTAAAATTATTAGTTCATTAGCAGTGAAAATAAAAGGACAAACATTGTTTTATGCTAGTATGACTGTATGAGCACGCCAATTTTCTTGATAATTTAAAAAGAAAAGGGGGTGAGAAAATAGTGCCATGTTTCAAGATATATATATATAATCATTTCATACTTTAAGAATAAATCAACGTAAAAAATAGTGAAAATATAGTGAAAATATTTTTTTGTTACCTATATATAAGTTGTTCAAAAAATATTGCATTTTGACTCGCATAAGTTTGAGATTGACAGAAAAATAGTTTTCTCTGTTACCCACATGGCTAATATTATGGGTTGCGAAATAGACTCTATTCCTTTCATCCATTTAGGTATGCCGATTGGAGCAAATATGTCTCTTGTCAAGCACTGGAACCCAATTGTGGACCGTTTTAAGGCTCGATTAACAACTTGGAAGGCATATAACTTGTCTTTTGGAGGTAGACTCACACTCATTAAATCGGTTCTCGGTGGCCTTCCAATTTATTATTTCTCGATGCTCAAAGCTCCTATCAAAGTTCTCAATCAACTTGAAGCAATTAGGAGAAAGTTCTTGTGGGGAGGTAATGCAAACAACAAAAAGATCCATTGGGTAGCTTGGGATAAAATTTCAGCAAGTAAAAAATTAGGTGGCTTGGGGGTGGGGTTGCTAAAAAACATTAACCTCGCCTTACTATTAAAATAGCATTGGAGAGCCCTCAACGAATATCATGCTTTGTGGGAAATGTGCTTAAAGGCAATACACAATGTAGACTTCAAAGATCCGCAAAAACTCGGGAAAGCCTATTTAGCTAGCAACGGGTCAAAAATTACGAGCTTAATACATGTACCAAGTCGGAACCAAGATGCAAAGAACACGTTATTTAAAAGAAAAGTTGGTCAAGGAACTGATACTAAATTTTGGAAACATTGCTGGTTCGGAAAGCATCATTTTAAAGATCTTTTTTCGTCTCTATATCATTTAGAAAAATAAAAAAATTGCATGATTTCCCAACGTGTTATAATTGCTAATGATCTTTCAATCTCCTTTTCCTGGGATTGGTCTCGATCCAGCTTTAGCTCTTATGTTTTGCAGGATATCAAAGATTTGGAAGCTATGATCGTGGATTACAATTTCTATAGCGTGAAGGATTCATGGATTTAGGGTGTAGAGCATTTGGATAGTTTTTCAACAAAGTCCTGCAGAGAATGGTTAGATTCTTTTGATACGATACCAGACAATAGAGCTAATGTAAGATGGATATATTGGATTCCGAAAAAAGTTATTTGTTTCGTCTGGAGATTACTTCAAAATCGTATCCCATTGGCGCCACAATTAGCTGCAAGGGGCATTTTCTTGGAGTTGTCTATTTGTCCGTCATGTGAAGCTAATGAAGAAGAAGTGGATGACGTCTTCATTAGATGCGAGGTGGCGATAAAGATATGGATGATGCTTTCTCGTTGGTCCGGTTCCAAATTTTATGGTTTTGAGTCAATCCGGGATCTCATTTACACAAAACGGGAGGAAGTGGGGCATAAAAAGAAAAAGAAGCTTCCCATAACAATCATGTACACCACCATTTGGATATTGTGGAAATAAATAAATAATCGTGCCTTTTCTCGTGAGAAACAATTGGCGGAAGCGTTGGTTGAAGATATTAAATCTCAAGCGTTTGCGTGGATCAAATATCGTGCTAAAATGCATGAATTAAGTTGGGAGTCTTGGTCAGAAAAGCCTTATATTCATGGGATAGTTTAAGCTTATATGTAGTTTGATGGTTTATGCTTGGTTTGTTTGGGTTTTTGTTTTTGGATTTTGAGCCAATTTTTCTCCGGTTCTTTAGTTGATTTTTGTATAATCTCTTTTATTTTTCCAAAAAAAAAACATATAAATTTAAATCAATTGTTTATAAAAAAAAAAAAAAAAAAAGCAAACCCATAAAAAAGGTATTCAATTCCCCTACAAAAATGACTTTTGAGTAATCCGTGGTGTAAAAGTAGATTGTGTACTTCAGCCAAAACCCGCTCGTACCCAACATACCAAAAATGAAGTATTTTGATATGAACAAGTAAATCATATAACACATATAGTACAACACGATTTTTTGCTTGATGACTGAAAAGCACATGGGATAATACCGGTATTTCAGTTAATACTCTGATACAGGGTTGAGCTCATTGTAAAAACTTGTTTAAAATTAGCTGACCATTAATTATTACCTCCAATAGCATAAATACATTATACACTTTTATTTACTATTTTTTTTTTTTTTTTTGGAAAAATGAGTACTTTTACATTATTTTTATTATGAATATACTTTTTGATTATTTTATTATTATGGTATCATATACAAGCTTATATGATGAACTAGTTATGGTAATTTTACTGTTATCAATGATTTTAGGATATTGGATTAACTTGTTGATCGAGAAAATAACATTAAAGATTAAAAGAGCTAGGTGAAGCGAGAATGCGGACTTGATTTAATTTTAAATGTTATTTTGGTTTTATAACTAAGTTTTGGGTTTGATATAATAAGTTTAATTAACTTGGGTTAATTATGTACTTAACTAAAAAGTGTGGGCTAGTATTGTAAATTAGAAGATTATATCTTCTATTTTTTTTATCTCGATAAAACACAGAACACGCATATGCGTATTCATGGTTACACAGAACCATCGGATGAACGATTAATTAAGAACTCAGAAATCAAACTCCAATTCCATCAACAGAAATCTCTGTCTTATCCGATAAATCATTGTGTGTAACCCGCAAATAGGTTTATACTAGAAAGTGATTCACGATTCAGAGATAATCTAGGAGTTTTTGTTCATGAAGATCCGATTCGATTCAAGTTACATGTTTGATTACTTGTTTATATTCATGTTTTTATACCAAATTATACAACACTAGTCAGTCCAATTAAACCGTCTGCGTCAGTCCATATAAACCGTTCGACATTACAGATTGAGCCATTTCTGAACCCAACCACCTGAATACCTTTTTAGTGAAATGTATTCATGGGTTTAACCCCAAACTAACCGGAACCTACTTATAGCAGACCTAAAAAAATGTTAAGTACTCGTGATAGTGGCTTAGTGGTTAGGTGTGACAATGCATAATCGAGGTCTAAGTTCAGTGTCCGATAACACCCAGTTTTGCCTGATTCACGCGATTCATCTTCGTTATAGTGACTGTGGGACCAGTTGGTGGGGACACTAATGATGAAATGAAAACCTATTAAACAAAAATGTTATGTGTGTCTAAGGTAACAAGCACCAAGGGACATTTGTTATAATGGTACCCTAGGTACTTCCTAAGTGAGAGTTCTTAAGTTGGAGTCTAAAAAAAATGCTCTAGGGTGAGCTAGAGGATTTTCCCACAAAGTGGGTTTCCTCCTGGATGGTGTGGCGAGGTCGCCACGATTTCAACTATTTCGTTGGGTAGAAGACTGATCTATTTGTCAGGATGAGGATAAGTGGTCACGTTATTTGCTCTTAAAAAAAATTCTAAGGTAACAAGCTTAGATAGACTATTTGAGGCCTATAAACAAAAAGATAATTTCAATTGCATATCATACACAACCTTTCACCAGATTACGTGTCCCGTTAAAACTTCCATCTTTATCAATCACTGTTAGTGACGATTTAGCGATAAAGCATTAAGCATCAATTAGCAACTACCGTAGACCCTACCTCCTTTTGTTTTTTTCTGTGACTTTTTTACCCTCGTCGTCCCCACATGTCCCCTCCATTTCTATTTATCTTCATCTTCACTCTTCACTCAATCACTATTCCGTTTCAATTCTAATTTCTAATTCAACCTCTCTGCAATAAATACCATTAATCCTGCAACCATTTAATTCAATTGCTCTATCATTTATGGGGAATTACAGGTTCAGATTCTCAAATATGATCCCCAACTCTTGGTTTTACAGCTCCATAACAGGTAACAAAGTTAAGAACAAATTAAACAAAACCCAACCAATCACAACTTCATCTTCGTCTTCATCGTCGTCCTTGTTTCCATCAGCGCAACCTGCAAATTACCAAAGAAAATCATACTACTTCAGTAGAGAGCTAACTGAACCGGACCCGAAGATCGGAATTCAGGATTTGTCACCACCTGAGATTCACAAACCCGATCCGAGAAGAAAGTCATCCAAGAAAAAACGACCCACTTCTCCGAAGATCCCAATTCGCCGGAAATCGGTTTCTCCGGAACTAAATCCGGCCGCCGGGTGTAGCGGCTGGATCACACCGAACTCCGATTCCGATTCCGAAACCGAAGTCATGTCGCCTGAACATTCGTTAAGTTGCTCGTGCAAAACCAGCAGTTCATACGACGACGTTTATGGGAAAGTTGACCTCCCGCCGATTATAACAAAACCCGTGAAACACGAGGAATTGGGGTCGGGTAGATGGGTGATTGACGAAGGAAGCCGGAGTTTAACGGTGAAGGTTGCGAAAGGAGGTATTACACGCAGTCCCGTGAGAAAAGTTAAAGTAAACGGTTACTCGCCGAGGTTAGGAAACCGGGTCCGGGTAAACGGAATAAACGGCGGCCGGAGAAGAAACGGAAGTCGTCGGAGCTTGTCGGAAAGTATGGCGGTTGTGAAAACGTCGGTGGATCCCGGGAGGGATTTTAGAGAATCGATGGTTGAGATGATAACAGTGAGTAAGATGAAGAGTTCAAAAGAGTTGGAAGATCTTCTTGCATGTTATCTTGCATTAAATTCTGATGAATATCATGAGTTGATCATTAAGGTATTCAAGCAAATCTGGAACGAACTTACTGATATTAGACTGTAGATGACGATGACAGTCAAAATACCTAATCGTGTTTTCTCTTGTATATTGTAAATGCTATTGTCAATGTAATAGATGTTTAATAACGGAATGATAACGGCATGGTTCAGAAACCGTTTTTTGTATGATAACTCAGCATCATTTTTAACTAACAGGGTTGCTTGTTTATCTCTTAACAGGTTCTTAATAATTCAGACATCTTACTGATTTAGCACTTAATGGTTGAGACTGTTTGTTTCTGAATAGTTAAACATTATACTAAGCTTAAATAGTTAAAACGTGTTACCTGAATTGGTTAGACATTTTTCTCTGAATGGTTAAGCATTATATTACTTATTAATGGTTCATACCTCTTACTAATTCAACATTTAATGATTCAGACTTCTTACTAGTTCAGTATTTACCGATTCAAGAGTTGTCAAGCAACCTATAACTGAACTTCAAATACTTACTATTTGTTCAAGTGTAATTAATTTTGAAAAGGAACTATATTATTGAATCATAATTTTTTTTCTTTTTTCAACGAATTTAATGAAAACAAAAATATTTTTATTCATATCAAAATTTGTTATATAATGCATACATGCATTCTTGTAATAATTAACAAATAATGATTTCATATGACCTAAATCTAACCCCAAAACTTAAATCGTAAAAGCTAACTCTAATAAGACTAAATTATAAAAGTTCAACTTTAAAAGTTAAACCGTAAAAGTTAACTCTAATAAAATTAAACTATAAAAGTTAAACCATAAATCTAAACTATATAGCTTAAACCCTAAATCTAAACTGCATAGCTTAAAAATCTAAAGCATAAAGCTAAGCTAAAAATCTAAATCTTATACTTGTTTTTAAGAGTAGAAAATTTGTGATTTAGTTGAGCAAATTATTTAAAATAATAATAACATATGAAAAATATGAAATGTTTGAAATTCATCTAGATACTGTTTTTTTGTTTTTTTTTTTCAATTCGCACAAGGAAATGTTTTTGTTTGAACCTTCCCCTGTTTAATAATATAATTGCATCTAATTTTTAATTTTTAATGACAAACTCTGTAGCCACCCGGTTTTATTATGACGAATAGATCAGTTTTTCCCTAACGAAATAAAGAAAGCGTAACGACCCGACTTCACATATGCCAAGTTGAAACTACTTTTTGTGAAAATCTCCAGGCACATCCAAAATAAATAATTGCTTTAAATAATTTTAAGTATTCGTCGTTAAAAATTAAAGAACTAAATATATATATTTCATCGTGTAATTTTACTTGAGTTGTTACCGGGTGATGCATGTTTTTTTTTTCTGATTAATTTTACTAAATTAATTTTATACAATTTTTACGAAAAAATGAAATTCATAAACACGCTTGGCCTAGTCGTTGCGTTCTACCTACTCATGGGACGTGGTTTTATCAACTTTTTTTTAGTATTTTTTTAATTTCTTTTCAATTAACATTGTTTTCATAATTACATTTACATCAATTAAATTTTGTTAAAATTTGGTTTGTTCAATGCCTGGGTGTGCACGGTTTGGTTTGATTTTTGCATAAAACGGAAACCGATATAGTCGGCTTTTAGCTTTTCACAACTGATCGGATTTGTTTTTCTGGGTTTTTTATACCAGTTTCGGTTCGGTTTTCGTCTTGTTTCAGTTTTTTTTTTCCGTTTTATGTTCTTAATTTTTTCAAGTAACTAATTGATTAAAAATCAAACATTAAAATAAGTAAAAGATACTACATTATCTAATTTGTGAGGCCATGCGAATCAACGGTAGTCAAAACATTTTTTTTTAACTTTGCAATTCGAATTGTTTCATAACATTTTGACATACTTTATGATAAGGTAATGCGTGAACAAACTAGTATTTTTACAAAATATGTATGAACTATATACTTGAGCTAGATATATAACTCATTAAGATATTTATTTATATACGAATAATTATAAAACAAATGAATATATAAACATATAAATACATGCACACATTAAATTTATGATGATACTAGTATATTTACAAAAAAAATTTTATGAGTAATAGGTGATTCAGTGTGGTTTTTTCATTTATTGAAAAAAAAAAAACCAAAACGAACATAATATTATCGGGTTTAAAGGATTATTTTTAATTTCTAAGTAGCACTGGGCAGCTCTGTACAAGGGTGTTAGAATAAGTCGTGACATGGTGACAAACTAGAACCTACGGGGACATGTCAGGAATTTTATACCTTTATCACTGCATGGATGGAGGGCTACAGCCACATAGGAAGAGGCTTTGGGTGTAACATGAAAGGGGTTGGAACATGAAAGTGTGTGATTATGAAGTGAAGGGTTAAGTATGCTATGTACGTGGGTTATGTGCATCACGTGTATGTGTAATGTGTGTGTACAATGGATGTTTGGATGGGCAAGATAGTATGCAAAAAGGGTACTATTGTGTGTGTGTTAAGTTGAAGCATTCTACAAAAGTGCGTGAATTGTGTGTCTAAAGTTGGTGTGGGGTATAGGTATTAAGTTGTATGTGATCTAGTTTAATTAAGTGGAAATTACCCACCCGCTAAGCATGACGCAAAGCTTTGTTAAGCCTAGATAATGAAAGAGTTACCCATTTAAATCTAAAGCAGGCTTATAAAGGTGTTTAGAGGATGTTTGATGTGAAACCATCCGAAAATAACGTTAAAAATGATATATTTATAGAGATTGGCTCACGAATTGAGACAACGACGAGCCAACACCTCACGGGACAAGTGGAAGTTCCTAGGACACATGTCAGATTGTCAGGTATCTAGGACACGTGGCACACACCTGCACACATGGCAAACACGTGAGACACGTGGCAAGGCTGCTTGCCACGTGTTGCCTTGTGTACGTCATTCTAGAAAGTTCTTTTCGCGATTCTTGTTTCGTTCAGACTTCGTTTCATGAACCGTTTTCACCTCCAGATTTGTATTACCGATATTTATCTAACCCCACTAATTATACTTCCCGAAGTGTTATTCAAATTTTGAGTTATAGATTGATGCTTAATCTACATATAACTTCTGCGTTGGTTATCGTATTAATATTTTGTTTTTGCCCTAGCTACTTCTTTGCACTGGTTCTATTCCACTTATTACAATGTGTTTATCGACACATGTCAGGTTGTCCGTTCCTTGAAAAATATTCTTCTACTAATATAACAATAGTTTCTAGATACGCGGAAGCAATTAAGGTGTACCTTCTTTTTGGAAAACCAGGTGTTAGAAGTTAGGGCAACACCACCCCTCTTGCTTCAGTGGCCTCTTACTTAGGGTTTGTTTTTCTGGTGTTTCTTACCGAAATAGAAAACTTGAAGAGAGAAGGTAGATTTGAAGGTGTGTTGATGGATGGGTGCCAAAATGTTTAGGGTAGTTTAAGGTTATATTGTACGTTATTTAAGTATTTGGGTAAAAATGATATTATGGATTTGAGTAAAAAAATTTGAGGTAGTGTCTTTTCCCCTTTAGTTTATTTGTTTTTTTTTTTTTTAACAATCACCAAAATATGTATAAGAAACAAAGGACGAGCTTGCAAAGGAAAAATTACACCAAAATTCTCATTCTAAACCTCCCTTTCCTCCTATTACATAAGTTTTATGTTCTCTACAATGTCGGAGAAATCCAAAACCCACTTATCAAAATACTTTGTGTTTTTGGCTTTTCAAATGCAAAACGTGGTAAGAAAAAAAGAGTGCGAGAGATTCCTATGAGGTTTTTTTCAATTGGCCATGACTCGTGGATGAACCAAGTGTTAGAGAACGTAATTTATTTCTTTTAACAATGCAAACAAATCACTCCATGATTTTGAAACATGAAATTAGACAAAAGAAAACGTCAAAAAGATAATATACGTTGTCACTTAATTTTAAATCTTTGCGAAAGTGATTGATTGACACTTTGTTATCTTCCATTTATAGATGAATCTGTGAAGATTTTGGGTGGTTGTGCGAGCAAATTATCAATAATTGCTTGCGCTCTAATGATCTGATTTGACCGTTTCTTATTTTTATTTACAATATATCATTTGTTAGTGAAAATAAAATATGTTAGTGAAAATATTAAATGTACTTCACTTAATCCACTAAACATGAGGTTTAAAAAATGACCATGACGTCGTGTTCGATTTTACAAAAGCTTATGACATGTGATTCGGTAGAGATTTGAGGTTCAAAGTTTGTTGTGTGCTAAATTGAGTTTCAGGTTTAATCAAATCCAGTGATGACCGAAGACCATTGTATTGTTTTTACAAGTATTTGCTATCCGACCTTAAGTAAATAACAACAAATAGTCATATTAAGATTGGATAAAAGAAGACTTAATTAATGGATGACAAGAACACTTAGGCTATATCAATAAGAGCAACAGGAACATCTATGACACTTAAATTCCTAATTATAAATTTTAATAAATTATACAATTTAAGTCGTAAAGATCATAGGCTCATAGCAATTTTCTATGTTCGTGGAAACTTAGGAGCCACTTGAAACAAAAAGAGGAGTTGGTGCAAAGAAAATAAAATGGCTATCGCATATCTCTTCCAAGCAATGCCCGGATAAATTAATGTTCCTTAGGTTGCTCATAACAAGAAAGAAAAGATTAATGGGAAGACTTAAATTGCTCGATTTGTCGGTGAAGATTGGATAACCAAGATCGAATCACAATAATAAAAATAAACACACAAAATTTAGATCATAAGCTTGATATTGGAATTCTTTTATTAGCTCAAAAGAAAAACCCTAAACTCTTAACCTATGTAACCCACAACTCGGGTTTATATAGAATTGTAAAACTTGGTCAACTTGTCCACCAAGCAACCGATCCACCATTAGCTCAATGAACTCGGCCCGACTCATCATGTGCTCGACGGGTCTATCCAACCGCATCACCCATGAGCTCGGGTAATGGGCTCAAGCCCGTGCTTACGGTCCAACAATCACCCCCCTAAGCTCGGTCTTGAGCTTAAAGTCTTTCTCCCCGAGCAATGCTTGCTTCTCACCAAATCTTACTCGTGTCAAGACTTTAGTTAGAGGGTCATCTTGTTGTTCCATCTTGGGTATATGCTCCAGCTTCAACTTGATTTAATAGAGACGATTTTTTGATCTAACAACTTTCATGATGAATTTCTTCGATTTGTCAAAAACAAGTAGGTAATCATCATCCTTAAAAAATTTGCAACCATTTTCGGTGGCTTGTCCCATGCTTAATTTGTTGCTCGTTAAGCTAGGGATATAGTAGACGTTTGAAATAAGCCTCTCTATGCCATCATCACAAGTCACCATAATTGATCCTTTTCCATGAATCTCCACGTGTGACCCATTCCCGAATTGAACTTGACCTTTAATATTTTCATTAAGACCAGAATTTTTTATAAATATTTTAATGATTATATAAAAATATACTTACTAAAAAATATACACAAAACCAGTTTGACCACTTGTTCAGCCGGCCGATTATCCGGTCCGACCGATTGGACCATCAGTTTAACCTATCTAACCAGTTAAACCGTTTTAAGCATATATGTTTGGTTCCTGATCCAACTGGTCGGCCCAGTTTTTAAAACACTCCTTATATCAAGCTAGCTTGGAATCATTCAATTCAGTTGATATTAAGAAAAAGAAAATATATCCGTGATGTCAGAAGTAACAATACATAGTATTTAAAACACAACTTCTAGTAGGGGCCAACCGGCCAAGAAGCAAATCTATATTAAAATCGAATTGGATCCACCGAACATTGGTCAATGTCGGCAGCCGGCCAGATGGGGTACCTGTACCGTAGAGACCTAATCAAACAAATTGCGAAACGCACGCACACAATCACCAACCATGTGCACGTGCATATGTTCATTGTTGGTTTTGGATTTTACGGCGCTGCTACCGTCGACAATGCCTCTTCATTTTCGTTTCCTCCATCTTTTTTATGATTTTTTCAACTATTGCTGATCTTAATCGAAGTATATATAATTTGTTTAAAGTATATATATTGTTACTCTAGTAATATATAGCTAGTATCGGAGAAAAATTGGTGTCAATGGGTGATTTAGATAAATCACCAACCATCTTATCTGATTATTTGTTTGGTGTACCGTGTACGTAGCAAACTACATGATTCGGAAAGCTATACATGTCATATGATTGATTATAAGAATCGAAATTCTACAAAGATTAAATTATTCAAGTCAAAGGAGAAACTCTCGTGAAGAGGGCAATAATCGTTTCCTCATTGTATATTAAAGAATCTAAAGCATATTGGTTCTATGCTTTAGAATTAAATGTCTTGTTTTATGTACACTATTTGACTATGTGATGCGTTTGGGTGAGTGAGGATGAGTGACTGTGCCATACAGAGATAGTGACTCACTTGGTGAGTGGAGGTAGAAACGCTAGGGTGAGTGTGAATGTGAATGGGTAAAAAGTAGAATGGTGAGATGGTGTATTTTGATTGATATATCTTCAGTGGCGTACCTACTCACAAGGGTGGGGGGCGGCCGCCCACCGTGAACCACCGTGAACCGAAAATTTTTAGTGGTATATATAGGTTAAA
>WOUH02000001.1:33765-53993 GCA_009936405.2 Stevia rebaudiana
TTGGATTTGTACTTTTCAAGTTGTGTTTTATATTCTTGTAAGTATGAAAGTGTGCTTTAGATTTTTCTCGAAGTAGTACTTTCATATATCTTTATCAGACAAACCATGGGTGTGTTAAATCTTTAAAGTACACGACTACACCGTGGATAGGTGGCTTTTAGGAGGAAAAGTTGCTCTTATAATATTAATACCAAATGCAATTAGTTTGAGTAAAAGAATGTGTACACGTGAATGGCCATCCACATTAAGAGTATGTCGGCGAGCAAAAATTAACGGTTGGTACTATTTTTAATGTCAATGGTATAGATGTAAGAAATTAAGATTTTAGAGTCAATATTATTTTTACATGTGACTATTAGTTAAGTTCAAATGGGAGAAAATAATGGAAAATCATATAATCACATTTCAATTAGCCTCTTTAGTGTAAAAATGTGAATTGACCACCAATGTTATGATTTCAAGATTTTTTTTTAATAGCAAAATTAGGCTCATCGGCATTGCACTTCATAACCCACCACTCGAATTGAATTAATCTCACGTATTGCAAGCACATACCGCTACCATACACATCACTGACGAAAGCATGGGTGTTGACGAGATTTGAAACAAGACTGTTTAGAAGAAAACTTGCTAAACAATAAAACCCCCGTTATGCCCCATTCTAACCTCCATCAATATTCACTTATGGATAATTTAAACAAATGTGAATTAACAAAAAGTTGTAAAATTTTATGTTATATACTTCTATGGTTCTTGTGTAAACTAGTCCTACACATATACATAATAAAAACTCACACCCACAAACACTCTTGTAGTGTAATGTAACAGGAATTAAATAACTTTGACTTGAATGAACAATTGAACATAGAAGTGAATGAACAGATTTCGAAGTCACGTCGATCTCAAAACTTGGAGTTTCACAGCCATGACTTGTTTATCTCCCTGAAACTTACTACATTTGAAGTATCTCCTAGCTTTCTCCTTAAAAAATTCTTGAAAATAACACATCATGTACACATTGTTAAATGATGGCCATTGCATGAGCATCTCGATCTCTTCTAGTTGACTCCTCTTTCAACCATATCTCATAGGTCACGATATTATATTATGGGGATGCTCCAATACTGACATCCTTCACCTTTTAACATAGGAACTGGGGTGGGAGCAATGGATAGATAGATTGTTTAATTGATCAGCCACTGATCGAGATAATTAAGTAGGAATCAAATAGAACGAAGCCGATCTCTCTCTAGCCCTGATGGATTTCAGAAGCTATACACAATAGATAATAGTTATGAAAGAACACAATGAACTTTTGCTTTATTGAATCAGAGAAAATTGCATACCGACTCTTTAAATAGTAAACCTACTAACAACCATGTAGAAGCAAAAGGACCTAACAAACAGACCTAGTCCACGGGACTTTATTCAAAAAACAAACTACAAATTCATTCGGTCTTTTCAAAGTACCCGTTTCACCCACATGTTATCTCTTCTTCAAATTCATGATCCGCATCTTTATCTGATCCATACCTGCTCCATGACCCATACAAACTTATATTACCTTCAACACCAGTGGTGTGCGATAACAAAGGAGTTGTACAACTTGCTAAAATCGTGTTTTCATGGAAGAACCAAACGTGTTAGATTTCATTTTATTAGAGATCGATATTATAAATCTAAAGTGGAGGTTATAAAGAGCTAGGTTTATACTTTTAAAACGCAGCTGATATGCTCACTAAGGTTGTGACTGGTCCTAAGTTTGAGTAATTGTGCACAATGGTAGTCGTTTAGGTTCAGAAGGCCACATACCTCGTTTTGATTGTACATACTTATTTATTTTCTGGAAGGTAAAGGTTCAATATTCATTTATGGGCAGTTGACTTCTCAAATATTCATTTTGAAAATATTTATTTAGAATTAAATACTTCTTTGTTTACTCCTCGATGTGCAAAAAAATGGAAAGCTCGAATGCATTCAATCATGTGTTGGTGACATGGATTTGAGTTGTAACATATGCATATGTCCCTCATCTTTCAATGCCATGGTTGACGAAGAAGGTCAAGTCCAATCACTAAACGACGAACCTGCAAAACCACTTTGACGATTTTAAGGTTTGCTTATTATTCAAAATTACCATTTTCTTCTTTCCTAAAAGTTCATATTATTTTATGTTAACAAGATATTTTAATTTATTCATGTACACCCATGCACCACCCAGCCCATCATTCTGAGGGAATACTTTTTCTTTCAAATCAATTATATGATGTTCTTTTTAATCCCTATTATCATTCAATTCATTTCTGTAACCACACACCAAATTCTTTCAATTCCTCCAACTTCTTTTGTTCACTTATTTCTCCTTCAGCCAAATGTGCATCATGGATGCCAATCAAGAAGGACCTCGTGATTACGGTGATACCGTCATTGTAATCAACAATGAAAATGTTAAACATATCGAAGAAGCATCAAAGATTCAAGAAAACAAGATTCAGGAAGCGAAAGAAGATAACTTCTTCTTTAATGGTCTTCCAGGACGAGTACTCGCAAATAAGGTCACCTCTTTTTTCTCTTTCTCAACACAAATGGCTTAAATCTTCATGCATATTCATGTTAATTAGTTTATTATTTATTGTCAAGAGTGCATTGTCTTCATATTCGTTGCAAAGTTTATGAATGTTTACAAGTGTGTGCATCATGTGGTAGCTTTTGTTTTGTCACTGGTCTACCTTGTTTAGAATTACACTCACCGGTGTTCCGTGAACAAATAAAAGTATATACAGTTAGAGAATACTTTAGTATAATACTGATAATTGGTGAACAATAACTTTGTTCCAATAATCTACAACAAATAAACCAGAATCTTTTGGACCATTAACTGTCGCATTCTGAGAGATTCTCAAAACGTTTAAAAGGACGTCAGAATTGTAAAAAAGGTTATGGCAAAGACATCAATTTGCAAGTATAATATATTTTGCGACAAATTATAAGATGCAAATCTACCATTTTAATATTGCTTGTGTAGGATATGTACTTTTCAGTCGTGTTTTATATTCTTGTAACACATAAAGTGTGCTTTTGATTTTTCTAAAATACTAGTTGCCTTCGATGAATTATTTGTTATATAGCTTTATTGAACCAAGAATATCTAAACCAATGCAATTAGAGTCACATGATTCTTATCATTCTTAATTTTGTTTCTGAAAAGTAATGCGTGCCTGTGAATAGCCATACACATTAAAAGTATGCTGGTAAGTATAATAGGTTACCAATTTTTTTAACAGCAATTTGAGACGCCCCCAGCCCTGAACCACCTCAGGAGAAAACCTCGCTAAACCACCTCAGGAGAAAACCTGCTTTGCAGGAAAACCCTCTGACCTTCATCAGGTCCATTTTTGCCTTAAGAGGGTTTCGAACCCAGGACCTCTCACTTGAAAAGTGCCTAAGATACCACTAGGGCAATGCCCCTTTGATATAGGTTACCAATAGGCTTCTAGCCTAGCGGTATTGCAATGAGGGAGAAGCTGCATCTCATTGAGGTCAAGGTTTTGAACCTAAGCAAAAGAGAGGGTTTATGAATTTACCCAGTTCACGTCTATTTGGTGGGTGGAGGGGTGACGACTGGGTATGCCTTGGGTGTGTGCCCCATTAGGCTAAAATCAGTCGTTTAGCCTGACGCCATTAAAAAAAATATATTATAGGTTAATGTTAAATAATTACAAGTTTATTCAACATTTAAATTTGATTATCTTAGATTAATAATATAGGTTTATTCAACATTCAAATTTGATTATCTTAGATTAATGAATCTTGAGCGTTTTGCACATTTAGTCCTTGAATTTTCAAAAAAAAAAGTAAATAAAGTCCAAACTTTTGTTAAGAGGGTTATACTTATAGTCGTCACCTTTAAACCCAATTAGTTATTAGTGTTAAATGTGGGTATATTTGTCATTATGTAATTTATATCATTTATTTATTTCAAAAGTTAAATATTGTCTTGTAATCAGTTATTTGCAACTTCTACCAACGAGCTTCTAGCTCAATGGTACGAAGACAGTGAAGAATTAACCTCAGACTGAGGTTAAACACTTTACTATTGACCCCTTCATAACATTTTCCCACCTATATTCATAGGATCTTCAATCCTATCTCCTACAACCACACACCCTATCCACAACATCAAATTGGTCATTTTTTGAACCACTTACTCATCACCATCATTAAGATTGATAGCCTCGTCACCATCCATACTAACAAGAAAAGATAGCTGCAAGTTCCATCTAAGTATTACAATTAGAAATACAGACATTTTTTATCCCTAGCTAGCAGACATTGTTCCTATGAATTCGAACTAATTATGAGTTCATGGGGACTTTAACTATATGTGATAAAATTAAAGCTTACGTCATGATATTAATGTCTTTTCGTTCTAAATAAATATAAAAGTCGAAATTTATGATATTAAAATTGTGTTCACAATTGGTCATGAATATTTCGATATATCATATTAAAAAAAGTTATTTACAACTACTTGTTATATACATGGTATATATATTCTTCAAAATGAAGAATAATTAATTTTTATTTTGTTTATGGATATAGGTGTTTGAAGAGCTAATATTACTAGGAAAATCAGCATGTCCGGTAGCAACAACCACCTTCCTGGTGTACTCAAAGTCCATAATCTCATTGCTCTTTTTAAGCCACATTGGAAAATCTGAATTAGCAGGAGTTGTTCTAGCTCTTGGTTTTGCCAATATCACATGTGTGTCAATCATGAAAGGACTATGCATGGGAATGGATCCCATTTGTTTTCAAGCTTTTGGGGCCAAGCGGTTCTCGGTCCTTACCCAAACATACCTCAAAACCTTCTTCCTACTCTTGTTCATTTCCATTCCTATCACATTCCTATGGCTAAACATCGAACCTGTTTTATACGCGCTTGGTCAAGACCGCGATATCACAAAGGTTGCAGCCACTTTCTTACACTTATCTCTCCTAGAACTCCCAGCCCTGGCTCACCTCTTACCATTTCGCGCTTTTCTAAGGACACAAGGATTAAACTCACCCACAACCATTGTTGCCACTTGTGCCACAATCCTACACCTCCCTATTAATTACTTTCTGGTTAGCTACTTACAACTTGGAATAAAGGGCATTGCATTGGCTTCAACATTATTCACATATAACATGAATCTTGGGTTACTACTCTACGTTTACATGTCAAATGTTGCGATCAAACCTTCGATTTCCAAGATCAACATTGCTTCACTTTTAAAGGGTTGGGGGCCATTGCTTAGCTTATCAATCCCTAGTGTTTGTTCTGTTTGTTTGGAGTGGTGGTTGTATGAAATCATTCTTTTTCTTAGCGGCTTGTTTGCGAATCCTCAATCTTGTGTGGCTACAACCGGGATCATAATGCAACTAACAGGAATAGTCTATGTGTTACCATTTTCTTTAAGTTTAAGCATATCACAACGCGTAGGGCATGAACTAGGGGGAGGGCAACCGGCTCGTGCACAATGGGCCGCTGCTATTGGGCTATGCACCGCTTTTACATATGGGCTTGTGATACTTGCACTATACATCTCTTTAAGAAATGTTCTTGGAATGTTGTACACGCATGAACCCGAAATTCTTATCATGCTTTCGTCCGCGTTACCAGTCATAGGGCTTGCGGAAGTTGGAAACGCGCTACAAACGGCTGCATGCGGGGTTTTGACCGGTTCAGCCAGACCCAAAGTAGGGGTTAAGATAAACATTGCTGCCTTTTACCTTGTTGGGCTTCCTACATCAATTGTGTTGGCTTTCATGTTCAAGCTCGGTTACCAAGGGTTGTGGCTCGGAATGGTTGCATCACAGGCTGCTTGTGCATTGTTGATGGTCTATACTTTGATCAAAACAGATTGGAGGGATCAGGCGAAGAGAGCTGAGGAGCTAACTTTGATTGTGAATAAGGATGATATGGAGTCAATAGAACTTGTCTCATGATATTTTATAGTGCTAATGTTTTACTCCTTTCTTTTGTTATCTTCTAGTATTTATTTATTTATTTATTTTGGGGGGAGGTTTAGAAAGATGGCACCCGAAAATTTTATTGATTTATTGATTATTGTTAGTTTTAGGTCCATTTCACCCCATTTTTTTTTATCTTATATTTAATATTTGTGTTGGCCCAAGCCTAGGCCCAAATCCTAATTTAAATTAGTACAATGCTAGTTCTTGAGCTCCTGATTGGAATTTCGCATGCTTTATCATGTATTAGGAATTTATTTTAAATGTATTTAATTTATTTGTTTCAAATATGTTATAGTATTTTGTAGGTATGTGGTTGAAGAGAATCTGCACATTTGTGTAGGGTCGGCTCAAGATTTCGGATTCTATTATTTTTCGTTCATATACTCTTAAACATTGTTAATTAACGTATCCGTGTAAAAAGAAATATATGCAAACTAAAACATCCATCACATAAAGGAATAAAAGACCTGACTGTTTGCATTGTCTATCTATTTATTTTCTTTCTCATTTGTACTTCGATTATCTTTAATTTCATAATAAAAAATTCTTCATCTATGCAATGGAAAGATCCTATTTTATAGAATTAAATTGAGGTTTAGTTTACTCCGAAGTTTAATTTGTAAAAATATCATATCAACTGAAACATAAAAGTTTATAGAATATTGTATTTATTTTGTTTCCACGACATCATCAAATCATGACTCATGAGCGGCTCCTAAATATAGATTGCAGGCCCAAAAAGATTTAGTGACTTGTTACTGTTGGGTACCTGAGTACTCTACAAACTACAAAGCATATGATAATTTGTTTCTAAGGAATTGGGGGCCCAAAGTATTTGTGTCTACAAAGCAGTTGACTAGAATTTTGTATACCCGGTTTAAAAATAATTAAACAGGTTTATAAATAATTAAACTTGAAATAAAAATTTCAAATTTCTATTTAATCATGTTTGTGCATTATAATTTCATAATCGTGTTCAACGAATCATGTTAAACAGGTCATTAGGTGCTGTTATTGAAATAGTATTTACGAGTCATGTTACATGGGTTATGCTTTTTATATTTAACTACTTAGATTCATGTTAAACATATGTTGTGTCACTATTTATTAAATATGTTTGTGACACTGTTTAAGCAATTGACGTGTTTGGATAAACGTATCACGTTTAGGTTTACCAGTCATACTAAATGTGTTAGCATTAAACATAACTTATTTAGCACATCACAAGATAGTAAAAGAGAACAAGTTCAATTTTATTGGACATTCCAAACCAAAGACATATAGTCAAATATGTCACCCATAGTGATATCTTTATTTATTATCATATGCTTCTAAAACCTTTAGCCCAACCGAACATCTTTCCTCATGCACAAATTCCAACCTTAACGTATCCTGAAAAAATCATCATATTCCAACACAATTAATACGGGTTTGGTGTTACTACACATCTGTTGTGCAAAATACATGGCAATTAATATGTATTCTTATAAGTACTTCACAATTGAAAATATCAAATAGAAATGCATAATGAAACATACTTGGAGCAATCGAGGCTAGGGCTAAGCTTGTAAGGGATGTTGATGCCACACTTGCTAGGAAGGGCATTTGCGTTACTTAGATTGATACCAGAGTTAGATGAAACAATAGTCTTTAAGCAACCACACACGATCTGGCGATCAGGGGTTGATTTTGCGGCGCTATAGAGTCTAGAAGCAGCACTACAGCAAGCAGGTTGCACAGGACCACCTTTTGTTAGGTACCCAATGCATGATGCCACACTACTCGCCACCTGACCACACGTAACTGCATCTGCAACCGGTGTTGTGACCACCAGGCAAGCCACCACTAGACATAAAACAAGCATTACTGTCTTCGCCATTTGTTTAAAACTATGTTATGTATGTTCTTAAAACTATGTTGGTGCAAGAATCAGTGTCTATTGGTACATATTTATATTGATTGCTAGGAGTTTGGCTTTCACATTAATGAAACCTTCAATGCGAGTGATGTTGGATTTTTGCCAAACTATGTGCAATATTAATTGATATTGTTTCTTGTGTTAGTAATTCGTTTCAATCAATAATAAAGATCGAATCCAAGTATGATTTGCTAACAACCTAACCTTTCCGACAATTTAAGAGTTAAAAGATAAGATAGACTGACTAATAAAAAAGACAATGAATCGCTAAAAGTAAATTGTAATGTTGTACATACACAAATTTCCTTATCAAAGAACATCTTTAGTTCTTGGACATGTTACGCTGGTTCTTGCACATGGTTATCCCATGTGAAACAATTCATTATATATTTAAGCTCAATTTTTATCTTTACTTCTATATTTATATTTCTTTTAGTGTATATCGGTTAAAGATTTAAAGCTGCAAACGAAGTTAGTTTTTAGAGTTAACTAAGTGATTCCCCTCCTCACGTTGCAGCAAGGAACTAGTATGAGTACTTTGATTTTTATAAAATTGACACTTCAACGGTTTCGGTGACAACCAACATGATCTTAAATACCAAGTCGAATAAAAAAAACGCCGCAACAGCTATTACTTCGCCATAGAACCCTACAGCGTACCTCGTTCTAAAAACAATCATCACTCCGCCTTAAAACCTTGAAAGTGTACTGAGTCGTAAAAGCGATTGTCAAGAAAACAATAATGCAAAAGAACTGACAAAGTAGGCACTATTGCCCTCTATGATTTTTAATATATAAATTACTTTTTGCATCTTTAAAGTTTAATCGGTTTAACTACTTGGAGTATTAGTATTTGTTTACGCAAAGAGTCCGAGAAGAATTGGATTAGTTCACATCTTACCATTATCATACCATATAGAGTGACTAAAGTTTCAAACCACATGGGAAGATGCACATTTATTTATTCTTTACCATCACGATAAACTAAGAAGTGGTAGCATGGTTTACCGTTGATGTAGCAGGACCGGTTATCAATCTTATATAAAAGTTAGGTTCCATTTTACCCCCAAAATGTTTTTCTAAATTTATTATTTATATTGGTCCCAGCCCAAGCCCAAACCCAGTTCCTTATATAATTTCGTACAATGCAAGGTTTTGAGCTCCTGATAGTAATTTCGCATGTTTTATCATGTTTTTGGAACTTATTTCAAATGTAATTAATATAAGTTATAGTATTTTGTATATGTGGTTGAAAGGGAATCTACACGGGGTCGTATTAAGTGTTTTGAAGCTCTTGACTAGGGGTGTAAATGAATTAAGCCGTCCCTTGAAAAACTTGAGATTTGATTGGTAAAAAGCTCGAGCGAGCCAAGCCTAAACGAGCTTGAGTCCGAGCTCAAGCCCTGAAATATGGCTCGTTTTATCAAGCCGAACTCGTGTCCGCTTGCGAGCCTAAACGAGCTAGAACCCAAGATCAAGCCCTAAAATATGGCTCGTTTTTATCAAGCCGAGCTCGTGTCAGGTCGCAAGCCTAAACGCGCTATAATGGAGTTATAAACGTTTAAAGATTAATAATTAATTATCTCGTACGAAAATGAATTATCTCGTCAACCTTCAATTCCCATTTTTTTTAGTTTGTGGATCTCTTCCAAACGGTGCATATAGTGATACCATTTGGTGCTAACCTTGAGAATTAAATATTTTTTTGTCGGCTTTGAAAGAACTGAGAACTAAAGCTATTATTAATTTTTCTCGTACTATATTTATCTTAGAGCATACTTTTATGTATCTTATGCTACTATAGGAGATTGTTATATTGCGCAAATTATTGTCACATACACATTAAAAAAACATGAACCTGGGAGTACGTACTTAAAAATTAATCCACAATATCGTAAGAAAAAAACAAACTGAAAGGACAAAGATAAATCCATAATGCAGTGTTATTTTTAGAAAACAACCACAGGTTATCAAATTTTTTAAAAAAGCACACTCTGGGCTGATGCTATTTGGGTCTGATTTTTCTTGTCTATATTAGAGATCGAATTTAGGGTGATGTTTTAATTTCATTATTGTACATTTTGTACGTATTTATCTTTTCGTTGGTAGTATATATATAAAGATAAGAAATACAAAACCTTTACATTCATTTATTGTATCGTTTCAGAAATCATATATATGGAGTTAAGTATCATTTCTGTTTGTCTTCAAAATAAAATTTACACCAGGCTAGTTGTAGACCTATTCTGGAGACGTCGCATCCTTGTAGGGCCTAAGAAGTAATTGTCTCATAAATTCCTAGAAACAATTCAGACGCAACCCCCAACTACTCCTACTAAACGCCCATACCTCACTTCTTGTGTTTTCACACTTCTTCTTAGACTATGGGGGTGTTAGGTGTACAGACGTTATAGGGCGTTATGCCCTTCTACAAAGCCCCCTCCACGCCCAAACACCGCCCCCTATGGTGTTTTGGGGCGTTTTCGGCAACGCCGTCGCCCGGGTGAAGCCGTTGTTCAATGTTTGATTTTTTTTTTTTTTTTTCTAATCAATCACAAAACACCACATCAACACCTACTTTTTACCCATTACAGCCCCCAATACAGCTCATGCATTTCCACCATTTTACTCACCCACTTTACCCTTTCTCTCTCCTGCGTGGCAACCAATACAGCCCCCATACAGCCCGGTATACCCGATAATCTTAGACCGTGAGGTGTGCGTCGCCATATGGGCGTTTTTGGACCGACCATGCTTAGCACATCGCCCCCCTTAGGCGTGGCTGGGGCGTATATGGCATTCTCGTGGTTGGAGCCACGCTGATGGAGTTGAGGATTGAGTTTTATGTTTTTTTTCAACCAATAATAAAACATCACCTCACCCTCTTACTAGTTACCCACTCACCATCATTATGCATTTTCACCAAAACCATCTTCAAGTGGTTTCGTACGTGGCGCATACGTAGCGCCTACGTGACACAACCACTCACTCTTCCAACCACTACGTCTACCCCATGGTCTTAGGGAATTACAATCCATACCTCTTGACTCTTGAGAGCAATGAGACCAAACCTGATGAGATTACCAAAACTTTAAAGTCAGTGCAACGATTCGGACCTATCCAGACCACTTTTTCAGCATCTTTCCCGACCACACGTTGTCGGCATAAGAAAACTGATTTAAAAAGAAAATTCGATCCTGACGACTTGTTGTCGGGTAGGAAAACTGATTTCCTGAGGCATTTTCTTACGTGTGCTTGATGATATCATACCCAAATACGTTTCATTTACGAGAGATTAATCACATTGAAAAGCATAGTAATTAATTTCTAGCTAACATATATATTGTTTACGTAAGAAAAATACAAACTAGCTTCTGCTAGCTAGGAGAAGAGATTTTCAACAAAATATAAATTTCTCACATAATATTATCCTTTTATCTATAAATACATTACAATTCATATATCCGCGCGCTTTTCGAGGCGTAAAATATGTTTATTTAAATGTAGTAAAATAACAAGTGTCGGTGGTCGGGATTAAATAGTTTTAGCTCTATAAAAGCACCATGTGTTCCACAACTTTCTCTTCACCAAAACATACATCCTCTAACCAAACCTTAGAACAATGGCTAGTATGTTAACCAAGATGGCTTGTGTGGTTCTAACTTGCATGGTTGTGTTAGCACCCCATGCAGAAGCGACCATCACATGTGGTCAGGTGGCCACCAGCTTGATTCCTTGTCTTAGTTACTTAAGGACCGGAGGGAGACCGACTGTAGGCTGTTGTAACGGTGTTAGATCACTTAACAAGGCGGCTAGCACCACCGCGGACCGTAAGACGGCTTGTGGCTGCCTTAAGAGTTCTTACAGCTCGTACCCTGGGCTCGTTCCCAGCAATGCGGCTAGCCTCCCTTCCGCGTGTAATGTCAACATTCCATACAAGATCAGCCCCCAAACTGATTGTTCCAAGTAATTACTTTACTCATACCCTAACCTAACAAACATATATATTTACCTGAATCTCACTCATAATACAGCTATTTTTTTTTATTTATTGTTAAATTCTTGTTATCCATATATGGTATACTTTCACTTCTTTTTGACTTGATATATATGAAGCCTCTATTGGTTGTTAAATTATATTTTAGATCTCTAAACTATTACTTGTAACAAACAAGTACAAGATCTAAATAAAAGAACAAGAAGGAATTAATGTTTTATTTTCAGTCACTTTCATTTCGATATTTTCATATTTTAATCTACATATTTCTAGAGGGTTCGTGACTTCATTAAATCAAATTTTTTTAAATCTATTTCTCTATGTCATGTTGAAAAAATGCAAAGGGAAGGAATGTTGACTAGAAAGTTTTAAGTTTAACAATCACAATTTGACATTTTTTATGTTTTTAAGTATAACACTTATTAACTATATATAGTCATCAAGTTTTTTCTATTTTTAGTGACTCGAGCTAGCATTGTTGTTACAATATCTTATGTGTTGAGCGTGGTTGAAATTTGCAGGATTAAGTAATTTATGAAGAGGGACGATGAAGAAGATTAAATAATGAAGGAAGACGATCGAGATTCATGTTGTGTTGTATTTTTAATTTCAGTAATAAAAGGTAGGGCCCATTCAGTTATGGTTCCTTCCATAATGTCTCGCTTTTGTATCTCGTATGTTGTATTTGGCTACTAGAATTTTTCCTTTTTCACGTATAATTCTAGTTATCTACAACTATCTTTGTATTGCAACTCCTCTCTACACACACTTACACAACACATGGGCAGACCACAATTTCTATATTCAAATGTGTAACGTATATTAAAGATTATTTTTATTCATCTCAAGATTTTTGAAGTTAGGAAAAATAAGTCTATAAATTTTGTAAACCAAAAGCAAACAATGAGCATTGAATACGATTAAAAACTTCAGTTTTAAATGGTTGTTAAACGTTATATTGACTTTTTGTGGTCATGCTTAATGCTAATCTATTATTATTTATGTGACCCAACCAAGCCTGAATTAAAATTAGATGACAAGTTAAAAGACAACCTAGCCATGAAAAAATAATGTTGGGCCCACCATTGTATTAGGTATATGCGGGTTGCGGCGGCGGTAAAGAAAACATGTATTAAAAGTTTTCACCGGTCTTGAAAGCCTAATATGAAGTACTCCATAAAAGTGAAAGTCACTCTAACGTTAAATCCGAAAACCTAACTCTAATTGGTTGCAAGAGTGAGTGTCAAGTAACCCGATTGCAAACATAGACGCAATGAAAAATACTAACCTAACAATAATCCATAAACGCAAAACATAGCATAAAAAGCGGTAGAAAAGGAAATGTAAATTAAAAACAAACTAGATGAAAAAAAGAAAAATGGAATAAAAATAAACTATTTGAAAAAAAGGGGCTAAAAAGTTAAATAAAAAATGGAAATGAGGTTTAACCGGGGTGGTACGTGTAGAGTTAGGGACTATTTGGTAACTCATTTGTTATTAAATGATAAACTAATAAGAGGTATGATTGGGTAAGAGGCTCTGAACTAGATGTAATGTTGAACCAATCCTGCTGTTTGATTGAACACCTGAACAACTACTTGACCCCTCTAAACTATTTTTGTGTTGAATTGGGCTCTGGATGAAAGTACTGAATGATTAATAAATTTAAATGGGAGATACAAATTATCTTAAAAAATCCAAATCCTTCAAAATTCAAATATAAATTAATAATTTGTGTATAACTTTAACTCTAATTATTCGAAATTAATTGGGTAGCTATCTGATTACGCACACTAATCATATACACACCATTCTACGTTGTGAACAAATTAGCCATCACTTTTACCACATTGTGTTTCAGAAAACACAGTAATCTTGTTGTAATCTATAAATAAATGAACATGAATATTGCATTTAATTTTCTTATAAATTATGGACACCGAAACAATATTGCATTTAATTTTCTTATAAATTATGGACACTGAAACAAGCAATCATTATGTCTCTTTGTACTGGAAAAGAAAAAAGAGCCATTTGCTTTAAGATAGGAAATCTCGCCTTCAAAATACCACATGCACGCTAAATAACATTTCTACGTACATATTCTATTTATTTACTTATTTCTTTTATGTTGATTGTTTTGTATTCCAATCATGTGTGGCTTTTCGTATCGTGTGGACTCTATATATAGAGAGATGTTAGGGGTTATTTCTATATAACAAAACATTTTTATCACAATCATACGTTTATTTAATTATATTCTTAATTCCTATTCTACCAAATTCAAACGTACGTCCACGGTTGGAAATTTTGAAAATTATTGAACTTTATTTATCATAACTTATCACTCAGATATTAATTGGTTCTTTCATATCACATGGTCCAACATGATTCCAACGGTTGAAATCATGGTTAATAAGTTGCAAATACAAAAAAAAAATATAGTAACTTCTGGGTTTCGGTCTATCTTCATATGTAGTCAAGTAGACTTATGACTTTATTGACGTGGCATAGCATGCATCACTAAAAGAGTAGCTCTTTTCCCGTCCTCACTGGATACTGCAAAATAAAACAGTTACGAAATTTTAAAAAGATAATCAGATATAGTAGTACGTACATTAGTGAACTGTGTGGACAGTGGTAGTCGAAGACAAAACATTTAATAAAATCAAACAAAATCGTTGGGTAAAATGTAATCAAGTTTGACAACTGTTACAATTAAATTACTTAAATTTTTTTTGTTTCATTAAAGTCATATAACTTTCATTAGGTACGTGTTTCAATCCTATATAATTTTTTAAAAATTGTTTGAATTTTTTAAAATAAGTGAATTTTTTTTTTCAAATAACTTAAATTTTAAGGTAATTGTAAAAAAACAAGTTAATGAAATAACAACAAAGTCTTGTAAAATTAAAGTAAAATTAAGAATAAATACTTATTAATTAGTAACAAATATTCATATAGGGGTGTGTATTATGTGAACCACCCTTAGAGTGTAAACCAATTAACTAAATCTGGACCACATGTGTTATTTAATTATTAACACATGTGGTACAGATTTAGTAAATTGGTTAACACGATAAAAGATAGTTCACATAATATACATCCCCTATTCATATATCTATATATATATATAGGTATATATATATGTTTCATTTGCCTAAATCAATTTCTAAATAAATTTTATTAAAAAATTAAATATAATTGAAACACTTACTAAAAAATGAGTGACTTTAAAAAGACAAAAAAAAACTTTAAATAACCTAATTGAAACACTTGGAAAACTTGTTTACATAACAACTGGTATAGAAAAATCATAAACGTATAAAAATTGGGTTACACAACTTGAATGATTAATTTGTAGACAATAAATAATCTAAAACTAATTGTTGTGATGATATACCTGTTGCAGTCTGTAGATGGGCTAATCTTGTATGGCAAGTTAAGACCACATTTTCCAGGGAGACTAGCTGCATAACTGCCGCTAACACCGCGGAAAGATGAAGACGCACTTTTCAGACAATTACAAACGATCCTACGATCAGCAGTCGTTCTAGCCTGATTCTTAAGCCCTACGATCCCGTTACAACAAACCCTTGGTGGGTTTCCACCATTCCTTAGGTACCCGAGGCATGGTGATAAAGCGCTCACAACCCCACCGCATGTCACCGCCTCCACCTTCGACACAGTCACCGCTAGTAACACCACCAGCAACAACATCGTGCACGACACTTTAGTAAACATCGTTGCCATTGTAATTAGAAATGAGAATTGATGGGAGCTGATGTAAAAGTAAAATACTATGAATGTGGATTCATAAACATGTGATGGTGGTGTTTTTATAGCAGACCAGGCAACTTCATCTTGGACTTTTCCATAGAAACATTTATTAAAACTTTGTTGTGTTATAAACGTGTCGAACTTGAGTTTAAGCTCTCGATTTGATTTGATGTGAGTAGTTTGTTAACCTTAAGCTAGCATTGACTCAAGTCGCTTATTAATTGATTAGTCAATATATATAATTTTTACATTTTTTTTTTCATTCTAGGTGTTTTGAGTATTCCGTTTTGTCTTCTAGGAGAAATCTAAGACGAGTTTTGTTTTTAGGTCCTCTGCCATTTAAGATGATGGAGGTGGGTGATGTGGCAACCTTCATGTTATAAGGTCGGTTGACATGGAGATTTTTTCTTAGCTAGAGCAAAGCCATGATCCTAGATAGCGGGGGTGTTGATGCTTTGTTTCTTCAAGCAGCCGGATGAAACGCATCTTAGATTTCACCTAGAAGACAAAACGAAATGCTCAAAACACCCAGAATGAAAACTAATTATAAATATAACATTGTTGAGATTCTTGTTCACCTTTCATCCGGCTGTGTAAGCGAGTCGTGTCGACATCAAGACTTGTTGTGAAATATACTCCTTGAAATCAAGCTCGGGTTGTAAGGTTTTTTTCTTTTCTTTTGCTCTTTTGAATAGCAAAATGAAACTTATCAATGTTTCTTTGCATTACCCATGCATTCTGACGCGTTCAAAATATAACATACTATTTGCTCAGCCCATTTCATCCGGTTTTCTTTAAAATCTCTGTCCATTAATTTCAAAGTTCAAACCAAAATAAAAAAAAATAAATAAATTTACCCATTTCAACCCAAATTTCCTCCATATTTCACATTACTCTCTAATCTCTATACTAAAATGAAGTTAACGTGAACAGTAGACGTCTTTTGTTAGATATATATTTTGGTTTCGTTCTATGTTATCTATTATATGTTTCCGCTTCTGGTTATCTGTTTGGTTATTAACCATCATGTCGTGTGTTCGAATCCTTGTTTTCACTAAAAATCAAACTACTTTTAATACATGTACACTTTTAACGAATCTAGCGTTACTAATTTGATAACTAAAAATCTGGTCCCCAAACTTTTTCCTCACGCCACAACTTTTCTACCAATGCGGACTAATAGCATCTCGAACATGTGTCCTCAAGCGCATTCGATCATATCCCATGATGGCTGGACACGGAATGCATTCGGAAGTTTCATTTGGATGCAAACGAATGGGAGGTGGGCCCTCATACATATTAACATGACTAAGTTGTAATTTCAATTTATTATTATTATTTATTTACTTTTTTTCTGTATGTGTCTCTTACATTTTTTTTTTAATTTCGTCTAATCTTGTATCTGTATCCTAAAAACTTTCATTAAGAGGTATTTTTGTCATTTTCAAATTTACTATCTATATCCGACTGTGACCTGTAGTAGCAATATTAGATCACTTAACAAGGCGGCTAGCACCACCGTGGACCGTACTTAAGAGTTCTTACAACGCGTATCCCGGCCGACTTGTACCAAAGAATGCTGCACGCCTCCCCTCCGCATGTGGTGTCAATATTCCTTACAAGATCAGCCCTAGCACTGACTATTCCAATTTCCAAGTATGTATACATTTTTATAATCTATCTCTCATTACTCATACACTAAAAAAAATATGTATCTGAATTGAATCTCACTCGTAACAAAACTATTTTAGCATTTTGATATTGATTGTTAATTAAGTTATATAGCCTTTGATATTGATTGATTAAGTCATATATTAGATCTCTAACTATTACTTGTAACAAACAAAACAAGATCCGAATAGAAGAAACATGAAGGAATGTCTTATTTTCAGTCACTTTCATTTTAATACTTTGATTATTAATTTTCATATTTAAATCTACATATTTCCATAGGTACGTGTTTGTGACTTCAGTAAATCAATTTTTTAAATATATTTCTCTATGTTATGTTGAAAAAATGCAAGGATAAAAAAAGGGAAGGAATATTGATTCGAATTAAAGTTTTGAGTTTTACAATCACAATTTGACAATTTTTATGTTTATAAGTATATCATTTGTTAACTATATATAGTCATCGATCAAGTTTTTTCTATTTTAAGTGACTCGAGCTAGCATTGTTGCTACAACATCTTATGTATTGAGCGTGATTGAAATTTGCAGGATTAAGTAATTTATGAAGAACGACGATGAAGAAGATTAAATAATGAAGGAAGACGAGATTCATGTTGTGTTGTATTTTTCATTTCAGTAATAAAAGGTAGGGTCCATTCAGTTGTGGTTCCTTCCATAATGTCTCGTTTTTGTATCTCTTACGTGTTTTTGGCTACTAGGATTTTTCCTTTATTACGTATAATTCTAGCAATCTACTACAACTATCTTTGTGTTTCAACTCCTCTCTCTACACACACTCACACAACACATGGCGAACCACAATTTCAGAATTTCTATATTTAAATGTGTAACGTATATTATAGATTATTTATTGGTTAGAGTAAACTGTCAAATTCGTTTACGTGGTTTGTCGACTATTATCATTTTCACCAAAAAAAGTTTTTTGTGTGTATCTAAGCCCATAGCGTTTCTCATATAGTGTCTTTTACATATGATACATTTAATTAAGTTCATTCAATTTCAATGTTAAAGTTAGAGATAATGTGAACTCTTGCGAATTCAATAAATAATAAAAGTCGACGGAGAACATAAACCCAAAACAAAAAAACAATCATAATTGGTAGTTTTGCAAATTGACATATCCAATGATGAGTAAGATTCGTGCGTTTTTGTTAGACAAAGTTATATGTAAATAAATCATTTATATAAATAAATATGCAAAATTTCACACTTGCCTCTAATTTTAACATTAAAATTGAATAAGTTAACTTATTAGATGAAAATGACAATATTTGAGAAACGTCATAGGCAAATATAAAGAAAAAACATTTTTGGATGAATCTGTCAAAAGTCCTCAAACCACATAGAGATGAATTTGACAATGTACTCTTGATCTCAAGATTATTTTTATTGACCTCAGGATTTTTTAACTTAAGGTGAAGGGAGTGGTCATAGGATACTTATAAGTATCCTCTTAAATTACTCTATCAAATCATATTAAATGTTTCAACTACCCTCCCACTTTTTTTTTCAATGTTTTAAAAATAAATACAATGTGTTTATGCAGCTTTTTCACGACCCTCTTCGGTTAAAAAGTACCCAAAACCAATACCTCTTTCACGACCCTCTTGAGTGACAACGGTGTAGCCGCTACCTTAAGGTAGCCGATAGGCTACCCGCTCACCCAGTCCCTCCACCTTAAACCCTTCCACCCAGAGGAACTGAAAAATAAGTCTATAAGTTTTGTAAACCAAAAGCAAACAATGAGCATTGAATATGATTTAACACTTCAGTTTAAATGGTTTTTAAACCTTATATTGACTTTTCGTGGTCATGCTTAATACTATTTATTATTATTTATGTGCCTCAACCAATCACTAATCAGATGACAAGTCAAAAGAACCTAGCCATGAAAAATTAAGGTTGGGCCCATCATTGTATTAGATATATATACGTAAGGAAGGATCAAATAAAAGGTAAATCTTCTCTAACAACAATAGAAAGTCATCAATTTGCTTAAGGAAAAAATAAGAGAAAGAGCATTCAAGTAAAAACCTTATTTATTGATTTTTTTGAACTTTCTTATATTTTCTTTTTAATTTGAATACCATTATGATATATTTTTTTTTAAACTCAAAAAAAATCTAGTTTTGTATGGGGATTGTTTTATATTCGAAACATGTGGCTTTTCGTATTGTGTTGACTCTTATATATAGAGATATGTTAATATGGTTATTTCTATATAACACAACATTTTGATCACAATCATAATTTTATTTTAAATTTATCCTATTCTACCAAATTCAAAATATTTAGAAATCCTGAAAATTGGAGAACTTTATTCATCATAACTTATTACTCAGATACTTGGTTCTTGCAGTAAAAAAAAAACTTGGTTCTTTTATATGACATGGTCCTACATGATTCCAACGATTGAAATCATGGTTAATAAGTTGCAAATACACAAAATATAAATAACTTCCGGTTTTCGGTCTTTCTTCATATGTAAAGTAGAGACCTATAACTTTATTGACGTGGCATAACATGCATAACTAATAAACTTTTTCCCAATCCTCACTGGATACTGCAAAAGAAAACAGTAAGAAATTAAAAATATTAAATATTGTCAGATGGATAATTGGCGGAACTGTGTGGACAATGGTAGACGAAAACAAAACATATAAAATCAAACAAAATAATTTGTGAAAGAACTGGTATAGAAAAAAAAAACGTATAATAATTTGTAGCATACAGTATTGTTATATTAATATACCTGTTGCAGTCTGTAGATGGGCTAATCTTGTATGGCAAGTTAAGACCACATTTTCCAGGGAGACTAGCTGC
>WOUH02000001.1:54093-68155 GCA_009936405.2 Stevia rebaudiana
TTTACAAAAGTTTACATATGTTACATTTTCTGAAATGATCTCAGCCATCCAATCTCAAGATCAACGGTTCAGATAGGTTTTCCGGGTTTTCTCAACTGGACTGAGTTTTCGTTATATCCATCCCGTATATATATATATCCTAAAGGTATTGTATTTCAAAGTGACCATTTAGGGGTAAATATAGAAATTGAAAACAATGTTTTGTGGAGGTTTGATTTCCACTGCTAAATTACATAAATGCCTTTGGAACACTTTTTCACTCTGGGTGGATCAAAATGACAAGATGAGGGTGTGTATATGGAAAATCAAAGCCAAGAAAAAAAAACCAATTCATTTGTCAGGTATAAGTATATAAATTCCTTTTAATTAGACCCAGCATTCAGAAATCAGAAATACAGGTGACTTCTGTTCACACTCTTCTTAAATTGTATAGTTATAAAAATAAACCAGATTTTTCTTTAAAAATTAATATGTTTACTTTTTATAATTTCTTATAATGTATGGACTTCCTAATCAGAATTTTATTTAAATTCACTAGTTGCTAATTAGCTTTTGTTACATCTTGAAGAGTTAATCTTGATTATAGATGGAGGAGGTGGTTATAATAAAAACAGAAAAAACGGTGAGAATGATAGGAAAGGTTCATGACCTTTAATTGCAAAAATCAACAATTAAGATGAGATGTCCCAAATTTCAAAAATAAAAGTAAGTATATTTTAGCTAAAATGTAAAAGGGGAATAACCAGCAATTTTGACTTTCTTGAGATAAATCAGTTTCCTCTCCTTTTTTTTATAAATTAGATACCTTTATTTGAGCTAAAAGGTAAAAGGAGGAATAACCAGCAATTTTAATATTCTTGAGATAAATCAGTTTCCTCTCATTTTTTTATAAATTAAATAACTTTTATATGTTTTATTATTAAAAAAATGAAAACACCATGTAATACATAATTTTATTACCTATAATTTGATTATGTTATTGATATAGTTTTTTTATTTATTTTTTTACATGGCCCGTATATTTTTTATATAATCCGTGTATTTTACCTAGTTTATATCGATCATGTAACTGCAGTCCGTATTTTTAAACTTTCAATCCGTATTGTTTAGGCTTTAGTCCATTTTCTTTTACCCACTTTTTTTTTTGTAGATAGATAAGTTTAAACTCCAGTTCGTTTTTTCTTAATTACAAAAATGTATTTTTAGATCACCAGTTTGTATTTTAATAACTACAGTCCGTCATTTTTACCAGCTTGGCCTGTGAATATATATAAAAACTGGGTGCGTTAATTTTTTTTTTTTGACATTAATAACCTCACTCTAATGACACGTGTCATATTTATCTGACTTCCTATGTTCCTTACGATATTTGCCTTTGTATATTAAGCGTCCCGTCTAAATGAATACCTTTTAAGTTTATTATGGCCGGACTACTTTATCTAACGGGCTTTTAATTAGTACCTTAATAGACAATATTGAATAATAGCGATGATGGGCTAGTGTCAATTAAATATGGGTCAGATGAAATTATTAGTTTAGTGCCATCTAAAGACCGGACTGAAGGCAATTTGACAAATCCTGTTATGATCTATAAACCCAACAGCCTTAAACCCAATACAAAACCCAATCCAATGGCCCATCAACACATATGGAATTGGGGAACCGGATGTCTGGATAAAAGCAAACATGGAGAAAGAAAATATTATGATGAATTTGATTAAGAATGTTGAGTTTCTCTTCCCATCTTATTCACTAAACTTTCTGATCTTCCCATCTCCTTGTAAATAACTTGTTCTCAGATTTCTCTTGAGTTCTAAGTTGTAATTTTCTTTTCTTTAATTAATATAACTCTCTAATAACCAATATATTAGATCTTAAAAATTATCCGGTTACAATAACGTAACGTGTAAGCAGGCAACAAGTTGCGCCATAACCCCCTTTTGAGTATAATATAAAAAAAAATAGTTTATTTACTGCTTCTTTTGATTACATCTTGGTTGTATTAGAGCATTCACATTAGAGTCTCTATAAATTATGTGAGTGGGTTCTTTATATTATAAAGATTTGTTGAAAGTGGTTGTGAGTAGAGAAATAAAGAGAAACTGATGAAACTAGTAAATATAGAGAAACATTGTTCATTAAAGTAAATTGAAGAGAGAAAAAGTAGTGAAAAAGGTAAAAAATATTATTATTTAATTAAATAGAAGAGAAAAAAAGTAGTGAAAAGATAAAAAATATTATTATTTAATTAAATATGAGAGAGAAAGGGTAGTGATTTTTTATGAATTATAAAAAAAAATGAAAATGCTAATGTGAATGCTCTTAATACCTAATCACTTCATGATCGATAAAATTACATACTTATTTACTCATATCAAAACTTAATAAATTACATTAATATTGACATTTAAAGTTGGTTTTTTGGGGTCCGTATAAGATGAGACTTTGGGTCGTTAATTGGAACTAGTAATCTTAAACTACAAAATGATATAATATCATAATGAGCTTAGTTTTTTTTTTAACCGCTATATGGTATTTATGGTGTATAAAAAACAAAAACTCAACCCCACAAAAAGGGGAGAGAAACACCAAGAAAATACAAAATTACCAAATCACCTTATTACATAATACTAGCACTTAATCTATTTTTAAAAAAACCCAATCCTCCCAGCTTCGACTATTCAATTTTGCCCTTTTCTAACCCAAAGGAACCCAAGATTTTTTTCTTCCTCCACCAGCTTATATATGGATGGACGCATCTTTTTAAAGACTCTTATCGTTACGGGTCTTCCAAATACACCAAATTGTTGTAATTTATATCGAGTGTATAACTTCTTTTTTGAAATCTCCACATGGAATTGTTTCATATAGTAGTAGAAGATCGCGAAGTTTGAAAGTATATATCTGAGGGATGTTGCACCACTGTGAGATTTGTTGCCATCTAAGGGATTTTGCCCTGAATAGTTATGTCGTACGCGGAAACATACATGTATAAAACCGCGTATAAAACATTAATTTATATTATCCGGAAGGTGCAATTTTCAAAATTAGTCTTATATCCTATGCATTGCGACTTCTAGTTGTTATGCATCATTGCATCTTGTAAAGGCTAGCTCCTCTTGATTACTTATACCATTATCAAAAGTTGTCTTGTGGGTTGTAATGCTTTTTCTTTTGTAAAACCTAAAGTTGGCTATCGTATATTTTCTATAATAGGTAAAGAAACATGTTTTTATACACTTAAGTAAACTTATTTTTTCCCTTTTTTGGGCTTTTGTACAATGATGTCATCCCAACCATGTTACGTATTATTCCTTTTTCTCACGACCATCAATCTCTCGATAATCATGCACCTATAGTCACCTTTATATGAAACTTTACCTAATAAAAAATGTTAAGAGACTTGGACGTAATAGTTATTTTTTTTCTAACAATATACTTAAAAAACAAGTTTCTCTTGGTTAAACTTGGAAACACTCATTAAACAATTGATAAATTCATTTTTTTTATCACTTGAAGTTTCTCAAAGGAACAATATAAAACTAGTGAATATAATTGTAGTAAGGATAAATTTTGTTACCAATAGTGACACTTTCTAGTTACGAATAGTGACATTTCTAGCTAGTACAATCATATGTGTTTTCGTAGAAGTAAAAAATTAATATTAGTTTTGAAAACAAACTATATATTTAGTATTGGAAGTGTACCCAAACCACTAAATGTAATAAATCTGATTGCCTAACCTTAACAACTTCAACAATCATTAGGAAAATCTCACATTCTTTACCTAATCTCCCTCTGGAAACCCTTAGACATTGACTTTTCTGCGTTACATAAATCGCACGACATATTAAAGAGAAAAAAATAATTATAGTTTCCATGCTTCTTAGCCATACATTAGAAAGAAAATAAAATATTAAAACAAAAGTTATGTTTTCTTTTTTCCAATAAAGTTCAAAAAGTAAGCCAATGAAATGAAAACCATAAACAAATTCACAAAGGGTGGTATACTAGTAATGGATTTGGTAGTTGTTATAACTTATTAGGTAACCAGAACAATGATCACCCTAAGGTTATATACACACAAACAACATCTTCAAAACAAAACCAAATAACCAATTCCTATATCTCTCTAACTCGAGTCAAAGATAATAAAAAAAAAAAAAAAACAATGGTTGAGTTAAACCATCGTCTTCTTTTAACATCGTACCCCATGAATAGAGACGACACAAATGATTCTTCTCCGTCTGAAGAAACGAATTTTGACGCCGACATGGTGGTGATGTTGGCTGCTTTATTATGCGCATTAGTAGCTGCACTTTTGTTAAATTCAGTCATACACATTATTTTAAAACGTAGGCGTGAATCAATGGAGACTACAACAAATGTGCAACATGTTGGCCTTGAGAAACGCGCGTTAAAAAAGATTCCGGTCGCGGTGTTTCGGGCGCGTACGAGTGGTGGTTCTGGTTCCACCACTGAATGCACGATATGTCTTGGGGATTTTGTGGATGGTGAGAAGGTGAGAGTGTTACCGGAATGTAACCATGAGTTTCATGTCAAGTGTGTAGATAAGTGGCTAAAGGAACATACCTCGTGCCCGAATTGCAGACGGTGTTTGGTTCCGGCTAAGGTTTTTGATGAAGGAGATCGCGCATCGGTTACGGTTAGGGTTGAGCGAAATGGTATACCCATGGTTTAACGGTTGATGGAAACTCAAGATGTTTGGTTAGGTGTTAGGTGTCTTTCTAGTAACACCATTTGTAAATATGCTAGTTTGGAGAAAGAATCATAGTTATATTTGAACGATGGGTTTGATCGCTTTTAAAAGAACGAAGTTGTTTTGTCAGTTGAATTGATATATGGTTTTTAAGCTAAAAGGACGATTAAGATATTTTAATGCAAAATATATAGTTAACCTTTTTCCGTTGTTCAATAACCATAGAGTTCGAATAAAACCGTTTCTAATGGATTAAATTCAATCAGAATTCATTTAAGCTAGTTTATAAATGTAAAAAATCCATTTTACCACTAAAGTAAACTCTTAAAACCAATAAATGTGTAGCTACATTATTGAGGAAATTTCACATAAACTTTTATAATTATTATGACTACCACACCTTCAAAATTAAATGTGACCCGATAATTTTCAAATCTGATTATGTCGAAGTCCAAATCATACTTTATTTATTATACGAGATATCGGTTTAACTATTTTTTTAATTTTTTTTGAATCTATTACACCAATTTTACTTAATTTTACATTTTTAAGAATTTAAACTAAAGTCATTTTTTGTAAAGAGAAAATACTGAAATAGCATACACTAGATCAATCGATAACTTTTTATTTTATAAATTAAGAAAACTCAAGTTCTTCTCTATGAAAAGCATTTATCTATGAAATTTGAAAAACTTACAAAGTTAAGGGTCGAATACCAATCTATAAATCTACAAGGTCCTTAAACATCAAAATGATGAATAAGAAACCGGATGATTCAACGATAACCCCTTATCCATGGAGTTTGGGTTTTAGACCTCCATTGATAATGGTTTCTGGATGAAAAATCAGCAAAGAAGACCACAATAATCACACACTGTTAACAAACACACTTACAGACTTTCTTGCAAATTCCTAAATCATGACTACTTTGATGCAATTCAAGTTACCGTCTGTCTCATCCAGCGTTCGACCAACTCCTGCAAATTCTTCAATTTCGTTTTCTTCAAGAAAATTCTATCATCCGGTGAAATTTTCTCCTCGCCGATCTACATTCCCAAGTACAAGTTCCTTTTTCTTATCGATATCTGTAAATTAGGGTTCGTCATTTTGTAAAATTCAATTGCAGAATTAGGGTTGATGAAGTTAATTATTTGGATATTGCAGGAATATATGCATTTTCTAGTAATGATATCAAGGTGGGTTCCAACATTGAGGTAGATGGATCTCCTTGGAAAGTTATAGGTACTTCCCATTTGATGATTGTAAAATGTAGTGAATTTTATTTATTATTGATATATATTCAACTTTTATTGATGATGTTCTATACTTGTGTTATTGAATTCTTTGGATGTTTAATCCGTTAAGATTTAGAACTAGGATATTGTAAAAATCAACTTTAATGTATTTGTTAAATTGTTCCTCTCATATGATTAGTTTTATAGTGGTTTTCACGATAAATCTTATGAAGTTGTCAAGTAATCAAATCGAGTTCTCTAAAATGTTACAAAAGAACACAAAAAGCGCATTTGTTTAAAAAAAATCCCACTGAGATGCGCACCGTGTGTGTTCTTTTCTTCATAGTGTTATGCATGTAGGTAAATTATACATTAAGTTACATATAAACCTTATTTATAGATAAGATTAGTTTTTATTGGTTTGCAACCTTATTGGCTGCATTATCAATATATTTATGTTTTAAACCCCCTTTTAGTAAGATTTTGTTGTGTATGTTTGTTTATTTTTTTGTTCAATGTTTGTAACAAAATTTGGGCAATTAAAATCATTACTCTAGTAGTTTCTTTGATTGCAAATTGCATTATGTTTCCTTTTCTCCTCTCATTCCCGTTTAATCACATTCTTTTTTATTTATTTATATTTTATTTGATATTCAGAGTTTCTTCATGTGAAACCTGGTAAAGGGGCTGCTTATGTGAGAACAACATTAAGGAATCATATAACAGGAAACTCTGTTGAGAAAACTTTTCGAGCTGGAAGCAAGGTATATATGAATGTTTGACTCTTTAAAGTCAACGACCTACATTTTAATTCCAAAATTGCCATTTGTTACAAATTTGACAACAAATTTCTGTGTGCAATAACATATAAGAATGTTGGCTAATTGGCTTATTCAAGATTCTGTCCAAAACTCAAAAAGAATTGGTCTTTTTAAGGTCAAAATTGGTTTGTTTGACTTTAAAAGTCAAAACATAGATTCTTATCATAATTCAATTTTGATGATCTTTTCAGATTGAACAAGCTGACATCTCTAAGGAGACGAAACAATTCACATACAAGGAGGGATCACAGTTTGTTTTCATGGATCTGGTATCTTCAACTTCTTTTATCTGTGAAATTTCTTTAATTATCATTTTGTATTTCTTAATTTTCTTTTGAAAAAAATTATTTTAATAATTTGGGTCCACAAGATTCTTTATTGTCATCACTTAAAGACTTAAAGTTATCTTACATGATTGACAAATAATCAAAACAATATCTATCCGATCAAATTTTGCAGTCTTCAATTGATGACTAAAACGATGAATATATTTGAACAAATCGTTATTCAGTTTAAACACATTTCTAGAGTTATTTACAAAGATAGTCCCTATGGTCTTTGCAAAGTTACAAGCTTGGATGCTACAGTCTAAAAGTAACAAGTTTGGGTTTTATGCTTTCAGTTTTGTAACAAATTTAGGTACTAAGACTAACTTTTGTTAACTTTTCTGTTAAATTAAGGTGAATGACCAAAATACCCTTTGACTGTGACTATTTAAAAAGTCAGAGTCAAAGGGTGTTTTGGTCATTTCACCTCTAATTTAACAAAAAAGTTAACTGTAGTTACCCTTAGTACCCAAACTCGTAACATATACCTGTTACTTTACCTAAACCATCACACCGTTTGGGTAATTAGCTTACATTTCTATGAGAGTTATAATTAGAAATTTAATTTTCGGGTTTTATTTAATAATAATGTCGTATTATATTGTAGACTTCATACGAGGAAGTTCGACTTAACGAGTCAGATATGGGAGATAAGACGAAATGGCTAAAAGAAGGCATGGATTGCAATATGTTATATTGGAAAGGAAAAGTTATCGATTTTGAGCTTCCTATACAAGTTAAAGTTAAAGTAGTTGATGTTGATCCTGGTGTGAAAGGCGACACCGCTCAAGGTAATATATATTTTACTAATCAAATGTCTAAAATACCCTTCAAGTGTATACTTAAAAGGGGAGTTTTGTGGGTTAGAAACCATCATTTGGTGGAATATAGGTAGCATTAGTGGTCGGTTTTCACTAGAAGTTTTGCTTAAAAGTTGATGTTTTTTATTTTGCGATTTAAATTTGCAATAATTAATTTCATATATACCCTTGAAAACTTGCGTAATATCATATTTATCCAACCGGAAAAAAAAAATCGTCTTAGATAGACCCGTTCAATACTTAAAATTTCATATTTACCAATTTTATCAAATTTATAGTATTACCGTTATAACGTCTCTTTTTCATTGCACTTCAAAGTCTCATGCAAGCTTTAGGGAAGGGTATAAATGTCAACTTTGAAAATTTATATAATTGATATTTTGATTTTTGTTGGGTAACATGATATCATACCAAGTTTTGAGAAGATATGCGGATTACTCAGTTTTGGTTCCAAATGATAAAATAAAATAGTTAACCTATTTTGAAATACTTTTATTTCCATTTCACAAACCATCTCCATTTTTTAAAAGATTTTATTTTATGTCCCTTCATTTTTTTTATTGAAAAATCATAAGTTTCCAAACATTCAACCAATATAAAAACTTCCAAATACTATTTCCTACTTTCTTTTTTATTACATTTTGATTATATATATCACATAATCCTTTTCAAAACACACATCTAAACACCTTTTTTATTGCACATTATTAATTGTTGCAACCCCGATGAAATTGGTACATACATCTTAATAATATCCAAATGGATATATTTTTTTTGGCAGGTGGATCAAAACCAGCGACTGTAGAAACTGGTGCTGTTGTTAATGTTCCATTGTTTGTAGACAGAGATCAAGAAATTATTGTGGATACAAGAACAGGGCAGTACGTGAGTCGCGTATAAGTTGCAAGAACGCTACGTTAAAGACTATTTTTTTGGCAGAAAAGTTTTAGTCGAACATATATGCAGGAGTATCTAATACACCTTTAGTTTCTAGAATGGCATGTTAGTAATTTCTGTTGAGAGTTTGCTTTAATTAAACATGTATGAATCTTTTTATTTGTTCTACCTCTATTTTTAAAAACCTTACTTGTGATACTTATATACTTATTTAATTGCGTATATACATGACAAGAGAGCTGCCGATTTAATAATTGATGTCTGATCTTAAATGCATAATAGATGAGATCAGAACTCAATAATGTATGAATCTTTAATGTACTTTTTAAAGTGATAAGGGTAAATAATATTATTTTATCTATATCTAGTAGTAATACCTTGAGATACTTGAAACCTTTATCTAAGACTATCCTCATTCATAACCAAACTCAACCCAACTATTAATTAGAAATTAATTTCTCTTTCATTTGTACAACCCAACCTACGGATGAGCATTTGATATCAAATATTGGTACCATACTGGTATCGGTATACATTTTTCTAGTAATTTGGTACTCGTGCTGAATCGGTACCGCTACCATCTAGAGTACCCATGTCGTACTGTTGGATTCGAACATGTACCCACTTTTCTCAAATTACTGATTTTCAAGCCAGTATGGTATTGATCCCATTCTTAACCCAACCAAACCTAATTATTTACTCCCACTAACAACCCAAACAAACTTTAAACTAGAAAAATACAATTTTGAATTATTTCTTGTTCTAATAAAAATATTTAAAAATTAGAAATAAATGTGTGACATCTTGAAGTAAAACCTTAAGTAAAAATATATATGTGACATCTTGAAGGCAAGACCGACAATACTGATTTATATGAGAGGAGAAAGATATAATACACCTTGTTAGAAGATTATAAAGATATTGTGTCGTATAATTTTATCATCTAATAGATCTTTTTAATTGAGATTAAAAAGACATGCGACTTCTTAAAGGTAAAATCAAAAAAAAAAAATAATACTAGTGAATATATAATAAACCTTGTTAGAGGTTTATAAACATGTAGTGTGACAGTGTCTTACCATTTCATCATCTCATAAACCTTTCTATTTGAGATACTTATAGGTATAGCTTTGACATTATTCAAAATCACACACGTCAAAACACATCTTATTAGTTTTACTACAAAAAATTGTATTGTGTGCTTTTAGAATAATTGGTAAATTACATCTGAATTTGACATAGATCAAACTTTTAAAGTTATAAATCATGTGACAAACTTCTAAAGTTATAAATCATGTGACAATTCATCGTCTAGGTTTTCTAAACGGGGTCACCCCATTTTTAAGTGCTACACAATATACACAAGTAGCATTTGTAATCATGCCTCGTCGATTCATCTCATTAATCAAAACATCAAAGGTGACTCTTTCAAGCATTTCACTTCTTCCTCTACATACCATAACCAAAATCAACATTGCTTTCTCAATTTTACCCTCAATACAAAGTCCTTTTATCACAATGTTCAATGTGAATGTTCTTGGAGTCAATCCCCACGTCATCATCTCACACAAATTCACAAAAGCCTTTTCTATCTCATTCCCATTGCAAAAGGCTTCAATCATTAACTCATAAGCACAAGGATCAACATCACAACCTCTCTTAGACATTTCATCAAACACCTTGTATGCATCTTGCAACAACTCCTTTTCCTTTCTTGATTTCCTGCAAACTCCTCTTAACAAAGTGTTCATCATCCTCTCGTCAACCTTGAATCCCAAATCTAACATTTCATCATAAACCCTAATCGCTGCCCTAATTTCCCCCCATTGTAACAACCCATGTAACAATGTGCTGTAACTAACGCAATCAGGACTGCAATTTCTCTCTTTCATCTTCTCCAACAATTCAAAACCCTCCAGTGGTCTACCTTCCTTAAAGTAGCCATTGAAGATGGTGTTATAACTCACTATACTTGGATTCAATCCCATTTCAATTGCTTCATTTAGCAACTCCAAAGCCTCATCTGATCTACCCACTTTGCAAAATCCATCCATAACTGCAGTAAAACTATAAACATCAGGTTTCAAATTCAAGTTCACATCTTTCTCATCTTTCCACGATTTCTTGATTCTTGACAACAGTTCATTAGCTTCTTCAACTCTACCCACATAACACAACCCTTTCAACAAACAATTGTAAGTGTTAATCGTAGGATCACAATTAACCCGACCCATCATCTCAAAAACTTCAAATGCTTGTGATAATCGACTCTTTTTACAAAACGAATTGATCACTTGAGTGAAGGTTTTGACATTTGGTGATCCGAACCCATTATCAATCATATGTTGCAATACTCGTTTTGCCTCCATTGGTTCATTTCTCTTGCAGTAACAGTTTACAAGTATGGATAAAGTTAAATTATCTGCCGATAAGTTGTAATTAGGTAAATTGGAGTACAGCTTATAAGCGAGATCGACCTCATCTGCAATAACCATACCCAAGAACAGGTGATTGAACTCTGTTAGGGTTTCAATTTTGCCGTCTTTGATTCTGTTGGACAAATTTTGGGCGATTTTGCTTCTGGTTTTGTGTTTTTGAAGTGGGATTAAGGTTTTGTTTGGGGAATAGGAATTGGGTTTTGGATAATGTCGTTGGTTTGTTGTCGTAGAGAGAATATGTTTCATTGGGTTTGGGGTAATGAAGAATAGAGGAAATTGAAATGGGAGGTGAAGATGAAGTGCAGAAGACGATGAAGGAGTTGCTAATGGGGGTTTCATGTTGACCGGAATACGGAGGCGATGGTGGTGTCGGAGGTGATTTACAAATCTGTACTGAACCGCGGCGGTTGTGTACGGTGGCGGCGGTGGTGGTGGTGGTGGTTAATATGAGAGGGAGGATTTAGAGAGAGAGCGCAGGATGGGGTGGGGTGGGTTTATTAATTTGTTTAAATTATTTATGTTTAATTAAATTGCAAAAGTAGTCCTTCATAACTTGAGTAAATTAGATACTTAATCCAAATAAGTACAAATACCAATATACTCTCATTTAACAGAAGCAATAAAGAGTGTTTGCGTTTTGTAGCTAACGGGACAGATTGCAAAAGTCAGGTAGGAAAATTCTAATTTTGAAAAGTTTGAAATAAAATAGTTATTTGAATAAAAACACATGTAGGAAAAAAAAAACTTAGTCTGTGTAATATGTATCTAGAGAGTGGTTAACGTACAAAGGCCAAAAAACATAGGAAGCGTAGGAAAGAACACTGGTCGTCGATCAGTTTTTTTCAACGTTCCAGATTTATGTTGTGACAATTTTGTAAATAATTGAATTTGAAAAACTATTTTGAGATACCACGAACAAACAAAAGGGCAGGAGTGTCAATTAGCAATCCAGGTTATTAAATGACAGGTAAAATCTAGGGATTTTAACAGTGTAACGCAATAAAATCAATATTACGGATTCACAATCACAAAATTACGGCCCATAGTGTTCATACTTCATCTGATTTCAAATCGTTCAAGTAGCGATATGTATAAGCAAGTATGGATTCTTCAAAGAATACGACGAAGAAACGGAAGAAATTCTAGTGCGTATTTTTCGTATGTTTTTTAGTTGTTCAACACTTACAAATCTTAAAATCTATAGTGGTACGTATTTATAGGTAATCAGTTTGTTGTGGTAATGAACATATTTTGTTGATATTTTAAACCGTGGAACGTATTTATTGGTAATCAATTTGGTGTAGTAAAACTTTGGTGGAACGTATTTTGTTTAAATTTTTGAAAGTGGTCCGTATTAGTTTTAAGTTGATCCGTATTATTAAGTGGAACGTATTTTGTTTATATTTTTTAAAGTGGTCCGTATTAGTTTTAAGTTGATCCGTATTATTAGGTGGAACGTATTTTGTTTATATTTTTGAAAGTGGTCCGTATTAGTTTTATGTTTATCTGTATTATTACAGGGAGGACAAAAACCATAATACAAATTACAGAGAGCACAAAAACCATAATACAACTAATTTACGTTGATGATGATGATAGTGGAACGTATTTTGTTGATATTTTTAAGAGTGGTCCGTATTTAGTTTTAAACTAGTCCGTATTCTCATACGGAGAATAAGAAAGATAAAACATCAATCCGTTTATGAAGATTTTGATTTTATGACTCCAATTAAAGCGTTAATGTCAGTTGTCATCCATGGATGAATAGAAATAATCGGTAATTTGTGAATTCAATTTCTATTTTGAAATAATTTTTCAACACAACATTACAATTGAGATTTTGAACGATTAATTGAATATTTATTTCCGATTAAATAATTGTAACTGCATGCATGAAATTCGGAAGATAGAATCCCACATCAATTGCAAAAATTAAAGTAACCATACTGGTTGTTTTGAATTGGATGAAGGTGCCTCCTTGTATAACGTCTTTCTGTTTTGACATGAAAAAACTTTCAAAGCCAAATTCAAAAATAACAATTGGATACAACCAACCCGGCCCATTTATATTGACTCGGTTCCGGTTTAACCCAGTTCGGTGACTAACCTGGCCGGTTAATTAGCAACCCGTTATTTCTCTTTAAACGGACCGGTGTGCCTGATGGTTCCCCGTTGTATCGGTCGGACAGACCGGTCCGGTCCGTGTTTTAAAACACTGTAACTAGATATTAATGATTAAATTATACTAACTGGGGAGTCTGGAGCAATCGTCATTAACTCAATGCATTGTGATGAGACGAATTAATAAATCATGCACCTTATTGGTTGTGATTGAGAAAAAATATACTTAGGATTGTTTAATTTCAGTTACATGGAATGTTGACTTTTGGCGGCTGACAAAATTTACGACAAACTTTAATAACATATGATGCATCCAATCATACAATACATAACAATCCTTTGGTTTGCTTATATTGTTACCAAGAAACAATAGAAAGCATCAATTCTTTGATTCACAAATTTTGTTTAAAAAACAATCGAAAACATTAATCGTTTATTCGTTTGGTTGACAGTTTTAGAAAAGAATGTGCGTTAGGCCAAACTACTGATCGGCATGCATTAAAGCAATTTGGCTAGGTTATCAACAGGGGAGGCTCAGAGCATGTGCAAACCCGATTCTCGTACAGGGCCCGTAAATTTAGGGGGCCCATTTTGAAAAAAAAAAAGAAAATTTATATTATAGAAACTGCAATTAATAAGCCCAATTCGAGCCCGATTCTCCCTGTGTGTAACAACCCTAAATA
>WOUH02000001.1:72498-90408 GCA_009936405.2 Stevia rebaudiana
TATCGTTAACTATTATAACACTAGTCGTTATATATAAAAGACATATTATGTAAGTGTGTACCGAGAATATTTTTTTTTAAGGGGGCCCATTTTCCCCGACTCGCACAGGGCACCCTAATCCTCGGATACGTCTGCTACTTATCAATTCACTTTTATAAATTCACTAGATTGTTTCGTATGCAATTCCATTTCGAATTGCATGATTAGACCAAACACCTATTGGTACAAAATAGTGTACTATTTGCTTGGTAGTTGCTATTAAATGGGAAATTGAATGAAATGATTAATGTTGTATCGGGGCAGGAACTTTAAACATAGAATACTAATGTAGTTGGTGGAGCCATTGATTGTTGTAACGGACATAAAGGGATTTCAAGCAACATTGAATTATAACCATCATCATCTTCTTCTTAAGAATTTCAAGTAGTGATCATGCCTTTTGATCATTAAGAATTATTATTATCTACTTCTAATATTCTCATTAGAAGTAAACATAAAGCCTTCATTTTTCAACATAACATAATATGAATTTAATTACTTTTTGCTAAAGATAGTGTTATCTTTGTTTTATAAACTTTTTAATTATTGAAAATTTATCTAGAAAGACAAACCCGGTACGTAAGACTTTCGCATGCACAATATCAAAGTTTTGTGAGACCATTTGGACTTGATATCACTTGTACTCTGTGTTCGCCACCCTACATTTATCTTCCTACATTTATCTTCTTTTCTTTCTAGAAATATTAATTTATTATACTAATACCCTTAAACTAACATACTCATTGTTAAGACATTTCTTATGATAGTCAAAGCTTCTATTAAGTACGCCAGTCTTACACTTGACTCACCCAACATCTATCTATATGTATAACTCTTTTATACATTATTTATATATATTTAACTTTTATTTAATCTTTTATTACAAAAGGAAATTTATAAATTTATAAATAAAGAACATCTTTAATATTATTTTTATTTAAAACATTTTATGTTTAGATTTTTCGTACTGTGTTGAGCAAGATTATTTAATGTTATTTAAATGAGTATGTGTGTATGTAATAATAATAATAAATGATGAAAATAATAATAATGAATGTTTAATAAACATATACACTATGTGGAATGGTCTTGTGCTCGTTATTCAATAGGGCCCCCACTCCGTTTTAAGCTTCCAATACCATTTGATTGTACCAATGACTTCAAATGTAAGCCTCAATTATTCCCTCACTTAAATCACCTACCGACTTTTGTTGCAATCGTACTTTTTTACTTATCAAATTAATGTCCCAAAAGTTAAGAGTTTCATTTAGAATATATAAATCTTGGGTAAGAGTTTTCGCACAAAGTGAGTTTCCTCGTGAATTGGTAGGGTAGGGTTATAAACTTATAATGCTTTCAGTGATTCATTAAATGGAAAACTGATATTTTTTACACTGTAACCACGGGTGACCATGTTATTTGCTGTTAAAAAATATATTATACCACCAATTCTTATATTAAAGTGCCCCCAAGGTTTACGATTATCTTTATTTACTAATAAACAGATTTGATTACAAAAATATCATGTTATGAGTTTAAACTGCATATTGTAGATTTTTTGTTTTTAAAAAATTTATGAATTTGACTTTAGTTATTTTTAACTGTTAGCAAACATAGTCAATCTCACATAAGGTACTCTTCTTAAGGATGGGTCGAGCTATATTATAGCCGTATGTACTCTATGTGTTATTACGTGACATGTTTTTTTAGTTTTACAACCAGAGTTATATATAACTAATAAAAACCACTTTCTTTATTCATTTTTATTAGTATGCGCATCATACTTAGTAGAGAGAAAAGCATGCCAAATTATCAAATAGAGTACACCCATAAGACTATGCGTAGTGGTTGGGGCTTTGAAGGGTCTTTGAGTATGACGCGTCAGTGCCACGCAGGAGAGAGAATGGGTGATGAAAATGGGTATAATGGTTGGGGCTTTGAGAGGGGCTTTGAGAGAGATGGGTAAAAAATAGGAGTATGATGTGGTATTTTATTATTGGTTGAAAAACAATAAAAAAAATAAAGAAAAGCATATGGGACCCACAAAGTCAGCAAAAATTCCTTTCTTCTTCCCCCCACGCCCGTCAAAAAACCCACGCCTCCCCCGTCAAAGCCCCCTCCACGCCCAGCTGTAATGGTGTTGGAGGGCTTCGAAGCCCCCTTCCACACCCATTTGAAGCCCACTACATGCAGTCTAGTAGATTCATAAACTAAATGAAACCCCTTGCAAATTGACATATAGTTAAAAGAGACAAGTATAATTTTCTCAAATAAAATAACTTTTTTGGTGATGTAACCTCATTTCTCTTTCACTTTTTAGACATATGAGCTATAAGCGTATAACCACAAAAAACTTTCGTTTTAAAAAATATTGGTTCAAATAACGAGCGGTCCAAGGTCGGAATGTTTTCATATGATGCAAGTTACATCTTTTTCTTTCTGTTTTTTTACCCTTTATCCGACTACTTGAGAAAAACGACACCATACCAAAAGACGACTTTGTCCTTTTAAATTTGTAACCTAGAACAAATATCCACAAAAGAACAAAATATGAACCCTTGTAACTTAACAAAGATTTTCATCAACACAAATCCCATAAAACATAAAAAAAAAATAAACAAGTAAACAACCAAAAGTATGGATCCTAATCCTATATCAAACAAAATCTAACACATTGCCTTCAAACACAAAGGCAAAATGCTCTCACCAAAGACGCATGCCAATTGTCATATTTGCCCTTTTCTAATCATCAACATCATATCGCGCATTAATCGGTTGTACTCTCTGCTTTAACAATCAAACACGAGACCGTTCGTCTTTGCCGATAGCATTTTACCCGCTTCATTCTATCTCTTCTTGACCTTCAGAAGGACACTGAATCAACTCCAGAATCTTGATCACTTCTTCCATGTCGGGTCGGTTTGACGGGACCTGCGATGCACACACCAAACCGAGCTTAATTACCGATATACCCTCCTCGATCGGAAAATCACCTTTCAACTTTCTATCGATACATTCAACGGCATGACCGTTGTCCAATGCCCCACGAACCATGTCGCACAAAATGACCACATCGTCCTCCATGTATTCGACGGGTTTCTTCCCCGTGACGACCTCGAGTATCAATATCCCGAACCCGTAGACGTCACATTTCTCGGTTATTTTAACCGTTTGACACGCGAATTCAGGAGCCATGTACCCGAGCGCACTCTGAATCTTCCCGCTTAACACGTGTCGGTCTAACGACGGCAAAAGCGCGGCTAACCCGTAATCTCCAACTTTTGCTTCACCCGAGGAATCGATCAAAACGTTTGTCGACTTCATGTTATAGTGAATCACCTTCATTTGATGCAAATGAGCCAAACCCTTTGCGGTACCGAGTATGATCTCGAACCGTTCTCTCCACGTGAGGGTATTTTCGTCATTTCCTTCGTGCAAATGCTTATACAAGCTCCCACTTGATACGTATTCATGTATCAACAGTTGTAGTGACGGAGTCCAGTAATACCCTTCGAGTAACACGAGATTTGAGTGTCGAATCTTCCCGAGTTTCTTAACCTCGCGGTCGAAATCTTCCTGAGATTTCGACATACTCGCGACATTAAGCTTTTTTATTGCAACCGACCGCCCGTTTCTGAGCGCGGTCCAGTACACCACACCGAACCCACCGCGTCCGAGCTCACATTCTTTATTAAGCAACGCTTGGGTCCCCGAAACAAACTCCGCATCACCCGTAAACATCACAAGTTTTCCATAATCCGAACTCGGTGACCGCGTATGACTAAACTCATCCCCAGCAGAGAACGTGAGGGCTACCGCAGCAGAACGAGACATCGAGTTTCTAACATGAAGATTAAGAATCGTAACCACAATCACACCCAAAGCGATGAACACAGCGGCACCAATGGCAACAATGGCTGAAATACTAAGTATGATTCTTTTATGACTCATGTTCAACGATGTTGACCCGTGGTCCGAATGAGACGGGTTTGGGTTCAGGACAATCGGCTTTGGGTGTGCACCGGGGCACGATTGGCTGACTATTGACCCGCATAGAGATGGGTTACCCGCAACTGATGAAAGTGGTATGGTGTTGAAGAAACCACCAAGCGGAAGCTCGCCTTCGAGGTTGTTATGTGAAACATTAAACGTGATGAGGTTTGTTAGGTTTGAAAGTTCTTTTGGTAAGCTTCCCGACAAGTGGTTGAATGATAAATCGACGTGTTCGAGTTCAGTTAACTTCGCGATGTTTACTGGGATCGTACCAGTAATGTTGTTTTGTGATAAAATCCTGCATGAGCGCGATCAATCAATCACTTAATACACATATAGATGATTCATGTTGTTTGCAGAAAAAAAAATGTTTAGGTACTAAGTTTTGTTTAAAGTAAATTGTTCGAATTTTATGCTTTCAATTTTGTAATGAGTTTGGTTATCAAATGTTAACTTCAGTTAACTTTTTCGTTGTTAAGAAAAAAAGCTTAACTTTTTCATTAAATTAGAATGAACTCACGAAAATACGTTTGACTTTTTTAATGCTCAAAGTCAAAGAGTGAAAAGTCAAATTTGGAATTTGGTCAATTTACGTTGATTTAACAAAAAACAAAATTAACGACAGTAAGTCTTAATACCTAAATCCGTTATTAAATTGAAATCATAAAACACAAATATGTTACCTTAAGTACATACTTTTTTTTGTAAAAGACTATGACCATTTGATGTAATTAACTCTACATTTGTCAACGTACATTTAAACGAAAAAATCATATTAAGCAACGATCAATCAAGACTTACAAAGTGGTTAGATCCGAACAGTTTTGAATCTGGTTTGGGATCGAACCGGTCAAGAAGTTACTATCAAGTCTTAGTTCTTCCAACAAACCCGCACCACCAATCTCATTTGGAATGCTTCCATTTAGTTTATTATAGCTTAAATCAATCACATTTGCAGCTTTTAATCCACCCAAACTTGAAGGAACTGAACCGATCAAACTGTTTCTTGACATGTTCAGAAGAATCAGGCTACTAAAGTTTCCAACAGATAATGGGATCGCGCCCGAAAACGAATTAGAAGATAAATCCAAGATTTCAAGACTGTTAAAAGCAGCAGCAGATTCACCAAAATTAACATTTCCGGTAAACTGATTACCAGAAAGATTAACACCCTTTAATCTTAAACTAAATACCCAACCGGGAATTTCGCCGGTGAATAAATTCCGGCTAAAATCGATTGCAGAAAGGTTTACACATTTCACCAATGACTCAGGTAACTTCCCGGTGAACTGATTCAACGAAAGATTCAAACTTTTTAAAGATTCAAGATCACCCAAATCGGATGGAACCAAACCCGTGAAATTATTAACCGAAAGATCCAAGATTTCGAGACTTTTTAGACTTCTGATCCACTCCGGCAGGTCTCCGGCGAAGTAATTTCCTCTCAAATTAAGCACATTGCATAAACTAAGCTTCTGTAGAGACACAGGTAGTGTTCCAACCAAGTAATTATTACTAAAATCAACCGATTTCAATAACAAAGATTCCCCAATTTTATCAGGCAACTTACCCCTGAAATTATTGTTGCTTAAATTAAACACCCTTAAATCAAATAAAGTTTCAATCTTTTCTTGTGGGATTTCACCGTCAAGAAAGTTATTCGATAAATCGAATGATCTTAACGATGTTAATGACCAGATTGTTTTGGGTAATCCACCTGATAACTGATTGGAAGAAAGATCAACATTTTGTAGAGTCGAACATGAACCGATTGAATCAGGGATTTGACCCGTTAACTTGTTGTTGGCTAACGAAATGGATCTGATTGACCCGCATTGGGTGAACAGTTGGTCGGGTAAGGACCCGGAGAACCCGTTTTCACTCAAATCGATTACTTGTGAGTTCTTGATGAGTTGAGTGAGAATCGGGTTGCTAATAAGCCCAGTGAAATTGTTTCTAGAGAGAGAAAGTGTTTGAAGAAACTGTAACCTCAACAAGCCTTTGCTGATGTGACCCGAAAGAGATAACCCGTCTAAGTGGAGCTCCGTGACCCGGTTCGAATACGGGTCGCAGGTGACGCCGAACCATTTGCACGCGCTGTCGTCTTCTTCCTTCCATGTGGAGAGCTTAAAGTACGGGTCTTGTACATCTGCTTTGAACACCATAAGCCCCAAAACGTCGTCGTTTAGCGCTATGTTCAAACAGTTCACTAGAACAATCGTCTTCTCTTGTAACAACAACAAAATAACTGCAACAATCACTTGAAACGACGTCGTCTTCATCCGCATTTTCAAATTCCCCTTTCGTTAGTAGAGTATTCAATACTGCAGATCTAAATGAGCACGGAAGGTGTTCGACGAAAATCCTGAATGAAGTTTGGATGCATCATAAGGTTGAATCAAGAGCAACAAATGCAGTTTTTAGAAGATTAGAAGATGGGTTTTGGATTAACAAACAAAAAAACGTGATGGAAACAGATGATGAAGGAGAAGAAGTGTGTCTGTAACTTAATTTCCGGCGGAAATTGACGGAATTTGGATCGGAAAAGAGAGAATTTGATCGAAAACAAGAACAGAAGGTACGTGAAAGTGATGATTCTTCCACCTGAAAGAGTATATAAGTGAAGAGAGAAGAAAACGGCGAAAGAAAAGGAGGTGTCGGGTGTGTGAGATTGTAGCGTCTTTAAGGCTGGTGGAGTTATTGGTGATGATGGATGCCGGAGTGAAGAGAGAGGAGACAACCCTTTTTCCTTTTCCTTTTTTCTATTTATGTCATACGGTCTCTTTTACTTTTCTTTATTTCTTCTATATATTTTTCTTCTTTTTAAGTTTTAATTTTAGTACTTTGACACTCACTAAAGTGACTAATCCTATTTTAAAATTTACACTTTTTGTGTTAATCTTATGATTTAATTACTAGAGAAATTTTTAAAAACATCTTGTTGATACCACTACACCTTAAATACCTCTGTTATTTTAACTTACTCGTGATGAATAAACAAATAAAATATGAGAGGCTGATGCATGATAGACGATTTTATTAGAAATTTTAAGTAACCAAATCATATGAGAAGAGTGTGTTTCTTGAAGTCATTGATTAATATAAAAGAGGCAAAGTCAATGCAACAATGGACATGGTGACATGACGACGTTTATATACCTTATTATTGTAGGTTTATTCGTTTATAACTGATTTTATTGATACCTAATTTGATATTCAGAATAATTTCATGGTTGAGCTTATTTTTTTCTTCAATGATAAAGTTATTGGAACGAAGATATTGCGAGATCTTGTGTAGAAAATGTTATTTAAAAAATAAATCTTTTTAATATGTTATATATTTATAAGTTCCATAGAAAGAATATATATTTATAATTTTGGGTAATCTAGGTGGTAACCATTAAGTTATAAAGCAACAAATAATACTTTTAGTTCTTAAATATATTTGTAACCGATGATTCAGATCTTAATCTCTTTTTTTCAAATTTTTATATCTCTAATAATCCTTCTTTTTATCCGTTACATGATAGAAACTAAAGACTTAATACTATAATTATTCAGTAGTTTTTCCTTAAATCGGAGTCCTTTTCCATAATAGTTTCTTTAAATTTAGTACTTCTATTAAGAAACCAAATAGCAACCAATGATCTCTAGCTAAAGTGGTTAGAGTGAGATACCCAAGACTTCATAAAGTGGGAAGGTCTTGGGTTCAAATCTCACCTGAGACTTAGTTTCATGTTGGGTCAGGGGATTTTCTCACAGGTGTGAAAATTAGTATGGACGATTGACATTCCGTCTCATGAAAATTCATTCAAGTATTTGAGGTGGTTCCAATCGATTAAAAAAAGAAAACAAATAGCTAGAAGAATATTATTTGAAAAGAAAGGTGAGAATTTGATTTTGATTTCATTAAGAAAAAGGGTTGGAAAAAGTGAAGAGGAGTAATGAGTAATAAGCGTGTCTGGTGGACTGCATTAACTCCACCCCATTAAACTTTACTCAACCTCGTTATCTTTTTTAAATTATTTAAATACTTTTTATTTTACTCAAACCAAAGAAATACAGCATGATTAAATCTTGGTTCTTTACAACCTCATGCTCATGCCGACTTCATTATGTTGTCAAAATATTCGACATGACATGCTTTCTGTTATATAATCTAAAAGATATATTTTGTTTATGTTTTCAGTTTTGTTTATGAACTTTTTGTGAAACAATAAATTAAAACAATTTCATCAATAAAGGTGTTAAGTTAGTGTGTGGGACAAATAATGAAAGTATTAAAGGCTTCTTGCCTAATAGTATTCTTTGTTAACAATAATATAATATTGAAATCAAATTATATTATTGTTAAATAAAAGACAAATTGAATTTTTACATACTCAAAATGTGACTCAGAATAATAATTTATACCAACAGTTTAATCATTGATGACAATCTTAATTTTACTCTGTTACCAAATGCAATTCTAATTACAAAATTATCATAAATTTATACATTATTTATACTTGGTTTCAATTTTATGTGTCCCTATTTCATTAACAATTACTATTGCTAGTAAATTTGAGTGAAAATAAAGTCTAATTCTTTGATCATTATACTATTCTTTTTGATGACCAAAGTTAAATTTAGAGTCGTCATTCGTCCCACACTTTTAATATACAGGGGTCAATGGTTTATAGTTTAAATTAAAAAGTTAGTTTGCAAAAAAGGAAAAAGATAATTGATGAAAATTAATGTCCTGTTATAAGGGTTTACTTTATAAATGCTATTTTAATTCTTTACTTAACAATTTAAATGAATTATATATTTTATATTTAAGTTCACATTATGAAGAGTTTTAAGAGACGTCCTCAATGGAACATTTGGTTAGTTAAGGTGCTTGTTACTTATCCTAAGGTGTACGGTCAAATCCTGTAAAAGAAATGGTATGAAGTAGATTTAGGATAAACTTTGATGAGTGTGTGTTTTGCAAACCATCTTCAAGGTATGTTCCTGACGTGTAAGATAGTCTTAAGGCTATGATTAACTTTTTTTTTGGTATAATGGCGATGATGCAATCTGGATTTTGGTGTGCGCATTTTCCTCGCAACCGTTTTTGAATCTGACCCATTCTCACAGTAATGCACGGACAATACAATTTAGTTACCATCATGTATAAATTAGATCGAATGGATAGTGACATGCATGGTCTAATATGGGACTGATTGTCAGGTTATGATTCTTTATTTTTTTTCTAAATCAACTCTTTATTGCTAAAGTTAATAAGGTTCTCTAATGAACATTTCACCAATCTTTAATAAGAGACGGTAGGGAACACCTGTAACAACTAGTAGACACAAGTTCAAGTTCTAACGCCTCCCTTCAAAAAAAGTTTTTTACTTTTATATACGTTTTCTTTTTGCCTTTCTTTTGGGACACTTTTTCGTTTTCGTTTTTAATCATTATGTCTCAAAAAATTTTCATTTACCCTTTTATGATTTTACTGCTTTACAGTATAGATTTGGCTTGTCATGTTTAATTTGTTTATAGTTGTGTTGATAGATGAGATACTCGTCGCAACATACAGGTCGCAATAGCCTTTCATTTTAAAAAGGTTCACACATGTTATTTTAAATTAGTACACATGTGTTATTTTGAAAAAATACACATGTATTACTTTTTCAAATTGATTGCCTAGATTGAAAAAATAAAGGGTCGAATTTAAGTTTTTTTATATATATTTAACATCAAGTTTACATAACCCTCGTCCCACATATATATATATACTCCAAAATATTTGTCTTTTGATACATGAGATTATTGGATTATGTGTGAAAAATAAAACAAATAATCACTTTGTTCAACATGATTCCAAAGGGGTAAAAGACAGTAAAATGACAAACACAGTAACGAAATTACCAAAGCTAAAGTCAAATAAAATCTCACTGCACCTCCTTTTGGTTGTTTCCTAAATTACAAATACATTTGTAAATGTCGTTTTTGTTTTTATTTGTCAATTTTTTCTTTGTGGTTGTTGTACTTGTATCTATATTCTTTCTATAAACTAACAACATTATTTGACTTATTTTATAATTCCAAATCACTTTTTGTCGTTGTTTCATATTTAATATTCAATTTATCAGTTTTAACTAGATATTATTAATTATTTAAGTCAGAACTGAATATAAAATATAAGTTTTATAAAAAAAATGCCTCTAACGTGTTTTTTTAATCTAAGTTTTAATAGGCAAAACATACACAGATGCAATGCGACAGTTGCAAAGTGCTTTACTTCATGTTCGTGTTAATAATATATTATTAAAAAAGGTTCAACTATAAAAGAGTTTAATCTAAAAAGTTTTAAACAGATATAAAAAACTCGTAAACGAATCAAATGAATTAAACTTAACTTATTTTAGCGGCGGGGTTATATCCGTCTCGTCGTACTCCACAATCTTAACTTTTAGTATTTAGTATTTGAGTTTAGATTTTAGATTTAACTTTTGGGGTTTAACTTTGAGATTTAGCTTTATAGGTTAACTTTAAGGTTTAGATTTTAGCGTTTACCTTTAGCATTTAACATTTATCTTTTAACGTTATAGTTTTGTATTTGTGCGTAACTTTTAAGGTTTAGTTTTTAGGCTTTAGATTTGTGCTAACATTTGAGGGGTTAACATTTATAACTTAACTTTTACGATCCAACTTATAAGCTTTAAAATATACGTTGTCAACTCATTGTTTCTTTATGGTCATCATTGTTTTTAAGATTTAGCTTTAAAGTTTAACTTTAGGGTTTAGGGCTTACGATTTGACGAGTCGATTCCAAATTTCTAACACAACTGGAATGAGTTAAATCAAAGTTAGTATAAGCCGTTTTACAAGTTTTTTAAAATCCTTTTACCAGTTTTGAAATAAGCCCGTATTTAAATTAAATCTAGCCTATCTTATTATAGAATAATAATAAAAACTGAATGTTCTTAGATAGATGAGTAATATAACGGAAAACAACTCACAAGGTTGTCGTGGTTAGAAATATCAATAATAATAATAATACTAAAATCAAAAATTAAAAAACTGAATTTTACATCAATAATCAGTTGTAAGCTATACGTCTTTTGTTGGAAAAATGAACATACTCGTTCCTACTTCTTTGTTATAGAAAAATAGAACGTTTAGTTTGATCATATTCTAACCTAAAAGACGTGCTTAGTTTTATAACGTTTATGTAAGTTTTTTTATGACCCTTTCAATAGTATCTCATAAGAAAAAACTTCTATATTAAATACTAAGTTACTAACCCGTGTATTACACGAACATAATAACACTTTATTTTATCATTTATTTATTTTTTATATATATTAAGTTAATATGTTACGAACTTTTAAAATAAAATTAATGTTTGACACCTATGAGTATAAATTATCGTTGGTGTTTTAAGATTATTCGTTATAAACTTTTGAAATATAATTTTCTCAAACAAAAGAAAAGTCAAATTTATATTTTAAATAGAGTAAACTGTAGTTTTCGTCCATGAGATTTGCAAGGCTTAATATTTTTAGACCACACTTAACAGTCTTCGTCTTTAACATTTCAAGTTTAACAGTTTCATCTCTATTTTCTTAACAGATAATTGTTAAGACTAACGTTCGGGAAAAAAATTATTAAAATTTTAAACGTTAAGGACGAAAAATCTTGATACTTGAAACGTTATCGACGTTTTTGTTAAGGATGGACTAAAGATGTTAAAATATTGCAAACATTTGGGATGAAAAGTGCAGTTTACTCGTTTAAGTATAAAAGATATATACCTAATTAGAAAATAACAAATTTAAATATATTTTTAAATTTGAGATAAAATAAAAAATGTAAATATATTAAAAGATTATGATTTTGACATGTCATATTATTTAGAATTAAATATTAGAGTGAGATTAATAAAAACTTAATAGTGTTATATGTGAAGGGTGAGGTTATAGTAAGGAGGAGTCTTAGGGTAGTAAGAAGTCATCCCATCCATTAGATCTTTTGATCAGCGATCAGGATTAACGCGGTGGTATTTATGTAATTATTCGGAACTTTGAAAAGACATGAAGGGTATCATCGTCACAATCGTATTACACAATGACAGTTGTAAAACACAAATCAGGACACAAAAACCCACAAAACGTACACATCGTATAACACAATGATGCATATAAAACACACAATGATGAATTTCAAAAAACACAATGATGCATATCAAAAACACAATGATGTATATCAAAAACACAACGATGTATGTCGGTTCAGTTCACTTTAAAAAAAAATTAATTTTTTTTTATCCTGCCATGTGTCAATTAAAAAAAATTTAAATTTAAAATTTTTTTTTTTTACGAACTGGGCACAATTACCAATGTGCCCCTCCTTTAAAAATTCTCTCCTGCCACGTGTCGTTACCAAAGTCCTTCTTACCCTAAACCTTCTCCTTGTTTAAACTCAACCTATATGTGAAAATCAATTTTTAATTTAGTATTGTAGAATATTTTTTTATTGATTCTTGTAAATGTTGTGTGGGTGGGGTAGCGTGGGGTGTGGGTAATGGTCTCGATAAGTACATTGGGTTTGAGCGTAAAAGACGGTGACAAAGAAGTTAACAAAACCAAAACAAATTAATTACGTCGTAACGTTGCAGTTAATTTGGTATTTAATAACACCCACCTACAAATGTAGTCAACACCTCTATTTTCTATTCCAATCTGCCATTGTCAACTTTAACAATAGATATTAAAAAGAAAAATCATCAAAATGACATTTTCATCGACCCAAACAAGTAAAAATGTATTCATTGCCATATCAGCTAGGTAACCTACTTATTTCTCACTCCAAAAAATTATGTCACCTCTGCGAGAGAAAATAGGATTCCATCGCCTAAATTCTTGCCTTTCTTGACTACCACATAAAAATAAAAAATAAAAGATTATAAATACTTCAGCCTACGAAATTATTCTTTAAAAATAATAAATAAAATCTTATACAACCCACACTATATATTAAGTCCCAACTAACTAATAATTTAGATCGTCATTTCATAATCATTTTCATAGAAATTCACTAAAGTTGTGATTTGTAGTAGAAGAATATGAGTTTTTTTATATTGGTGTTGATGAATATCGACCACTCAAAGGTAAAATGTTTAAAACGTTTGTTATGTTTACCTACGGATAATAATTCCATGGATTGATACATCTTGCTTTTAAAAGGTATGGTTTTGTACTCTAAGAATATTTGACAAAATGTCTATATACACCCATTATAGTGATATTGGATGACTAAGATTTTAGTTTTGTTTTTAAATGTTGTTCTTAACGACCCAAGTAAATTTTTTACACTGTTATTCTTTGAGGAATCTGGTGTACACTGTTAGTAGCCTAGTCGTCGCACAATTTATCTTGAGTATATTTCCACAACAAATGAAAACGTTAAAAAAACCAATGATCAGGTTAATCCTGATTTAAATACGGGTGACGGTTGTTAATTTGGCTTAAATGAAGAACGTCATGATTTTTCCTTGAAATAAACCGTTGCCTTTCACAACTTTATAAAAAATCAAATTAAATAAAAAATGGGTAAATTAGATTTTAATAATTCCAGTATTGACTTACTGACACGTAATAATCCCAAGTCAAAGATGAATAGAGTTTAAGGTATGAAGAAAAGGATAACATGTGTAGACATATAAAAACTTATTAGTCAGTATAGAAAAAGTTGTCGACGATATTAACGAAATCTATATCTTAAACTCTATACCTCATTAGTCCAGCCCAATCCACATATCACAAAGACCATTTAGAAAGTACGGCCCAAATAGTTTTATTTTCTCCAAAAACCATTTACTAATAGAGTAATAGCATATATTCATAAATGGTCCAATTCAGACGAGAAAACAATATAGATTCAGCATTTTGAGTGTAAATTGAGCAAACAAAAATCTCAAAACCAACTTTATTATATACATCAAAATAGTAGTAACAAACGAGCATGCAACCACGAGTGTTGATGTTTATATGTCTCCATGTGACCTTGTAACAGGAACATCGGCTTCATTATCTAATGGCATATATTGTGCCATTATAGCCCGAATTTCTGAATCCATGTATCTCTGCATTAAAAGTTCACAAGTCAAATATTTACTTTTTTTACAACTAGTTATGTATGAAAAGTAAATAACTTAAAAATCTAAGTTGAAAATTATATTCTATTAAAGATGAATTGATTAACTAAATAATCAATTTTAGAATGATTTATAAAATAAAAGTGTAATAAAAATAATAAAATAAAGAAAACAATCAAAAGAAAGAAAAACACTTATGAAAATTACAAATTTGGTTGTTTAGGGGTAAGTGTATAATTGTCATTTTCAAAAAAGTAACTGGAGTTTTTAACAGTAGCTAGTGTAAAGGACAGAGTTTTAACAATGAGTTAACATAAAGGATGTTCATCATGATTTTTAGAGATAAATAATGAAACCTGCAAGTTTATATAAACGTAACTGACGTATTTTGTACTTTTGTCAACAAGCAATGTTATCTAACAAGTCCGTGTAAGAAAAAACAAGATGTTCAAATACTCGAGGTGAAACATACCCGAACTCTATACTTGTAGAATACGTATCCAACAACTCCAATAGCAATCAAACCAAAAAACACCCATGCAAAACCCGATCCACCGCCTGTCTTAACTTCTCTAGTACCTACAAGATTCATAATTCAAATCAAGATTTTGGAAAGTACTAGGTTTAAATTCTTAAGATCATATATATATATCTCATGATACTCACTTATACATGTATCAAATTCTTTAAGGTAGAACGAGTCGGCTGCACAACTACACTCGTAACTTCCATACGTATTCTTGCATTTGCATTTAGAACATTGACACGCGCTTTTCGCTTTGCATTCATCAATATCTAACATACATTAATGTAAAGATCATAAAACAAATTAAAAGTTTAATTTTTTTACCTAAAATAGCATAGCCCATGATACAAAATCAATTCAATTTATTAGTACCTTCACAACTATTATCTCCATCTCCCTTGAATCCTGGTGGACACTCGCAACCTTTCGTAGGATCATCCTTAACAATAAAATTTAACAATATGCATTCATACATATACATACACACATATGACATATAGATACATATATACATACACAAACATATATAGAGAAAGAGAACTTACAATACAAGCAGTGTAGTTCCTTCCTTCTTTTGAGCTTTTCCAACAACCTCCATTATCGACTAGACATCGTAAGGGTGTTGACGCTGCAACGATAAAACAAGGGGCGTTTTAGTCATTTCACATGCTTGATCAAATATTACATCTATTATCAAATAGAAGCAACTTACCTTCACAATGTGTATAACCATCACCAACAAATTTCACACCATTTACAACGGGGCATTCACACACTCTCCCGCGAAAGGTATCCTACATTATATGGTACGAAACATATTTGTCATATAAAATAATCTAAACCATAGTTTAAAGCGGGCCCATGAAAATTAATTAGCGCGGTACCTTGCAGGCTGTAATATTAGCAATTTTGTCTATCCAACAGCCACCATTTTCGATCATACACTCATTTGCTTCTATTTCTGCAATCAATGAATAATACAAAACAGGTTGGGTCAAAACGTGCTGGGTCAAAATGGGTTGGGTCAAAACGGGTCGGGTTGATGGGTCAACTTTTTATCTGTTATGTGTACTAACCGTGACTTAAACATAGATGCGGTTCTTTGGTCTCTTTAAATCCTGAACAAATGGCTTTCAGAACCGCCTTTTTATCAAGCATACCTGCGTTAACTAGCTGTTATTATACAGTTATATTTATTAAGAGTGAAAAAACTTTCACAAAAAATTATTGTAGTTTTAGACTATTAGTTGTAGACAACGGACCCCTATATTGTCGGTTATTTATTACAAGAGTCGGTAGTATTGTCACATCTCCACGGGTACCGCTTCCTACCTGCAGATTTACAAAGCATAGGAGATCATATACATATATAGTGTAAAGATAGAATGAAAACCGACTTGAGTTGAGAAAATCCTAAAGTCCCCTATGTAAAATTAAAATTTTTTTTTTTTTAAAGTGTTTGTTTTATATACATTTTCACTTTTTTTTTAATATGTAAAAAATAACAAAAAATCACGTTTGTTTATCTTTTTCAGCAAATATCCCATGTGTAACATATTATTTTACATATGTAACGTTATCCATTTTTGTAAAAAAAAAAAATTAAATCCACTCGGCGCTTTTGTATAATTTTCTTATACCAACATTCATAAGATTAAATGTAGAATTTATCTAAAAAAAATTTAAAAAAGCATTGTTACATATGTAAAAATATGGGTTTCTTGTGTTTTCACAATTCAAGTGAGAAATTATATCTGACTCACTAATAGTTTATAGATAGTAAAATAAGATTGGAGAGAAAGAATTTCGGGTCAACCTGACCCGACTTGCATCAAAATAGATATTTTGACCCGTTAACCGACCCATTAGAAATATGCAAATCACAAACCTGTGCAGCCTGTTCAGCAGAAAGGACTGCATTTTCAATATCTGCTTCTGTATCACCCACACATTCATCTATTTTCTTACTATCAATTCCTGCGATTTATTTTTAGCACATAAAAAACCCGTTATCAACCAAAGAAGTAAACACAAACTAAACAAGAAATGAGAAATCAGTTATACCCACTATAATCACAAAACTTTCTGTCCATTTACATCAAAAACATGTTTTTGGTCATTACCCATTTTGACCTTGAACCAAATTGACACTTTTCAAATTCCCGTGTTGACCGTAACGCGTTTTGGTCAGAGTCTGTTTGAACCCAAACCCGTTTTGATCCAAATCTTTTTTATTTGTTACTCGACAATAATCAGGAACGTAGGTTTTCTTCTGCTAACAGAAAGTAAAAAAAGAATCTTGATGACCAAATTTTGTTTCTGCAAATGTCTTTGTAACACGTTCAAGTCGAAAGTCTCACTTCAACTCAAATCTTTTTAAATATATTTATAAAACCTATATATATTGTTTATGTTCACCTATATGATCTAAAATCTTTAATAAAGCAACTTAGAAACCTGTTCTGCAATTGAATGAATCTCAACTCATTTGACATGTTTCTTGATTTGTTGAATCTATCAACTCAATTCACTTGACACTTAGATATAAAATGCAGCACAAAACAATAAAAATGTATGCGAAACTCACCAAATGACGCGATAACTTCACGCGCGCATTCTTTGGTGTACTTCCCATCTTTCATCCGACAAAAACTAGAAAAACTCTCGACATAATCCCACCACATCCACGGTTTTCCCTCTTCACTCGCCACTTTAAACAAACACGCTTGAATCAAATTCTGAACAACAACATCTTTCCCATTATACCCTTTACTAAAATCTTCCTCTGGATCCGGAGCACAATATCTTCCATGATTAATACATTGAGACTTACATCTTGTACTTGAAACATATTCTTCAGGACAATACCAAGTTATGTAATGCGGTGTAAATCGCGTATGCCCTTTTTTTTCAAGCATTTGAGCAATCCATTTAAAATCTTTAACGAACTTTAACTGATCATCACATTTGATCCCGCATTCATCATTACTATTGGTCCAGAACGCGTATTCAACGCGATCATCTGAATGAGGGACCGCTTCGGTCCAATCAAGATTAACAAGAACGAGTTGGTTTTCTTCTAGAGCTTTTTTTATTGAATCACCGAGTGAACGTGTGATGAACATTGATGAGATTGTTAAGTGTTGCAAGTAATCTGCGTTTTCATCGTCTTTTGGTAATTCCATTGTGATTACGCTTTCGGCTTTATCGTCTGTCACGA
>WOUH02000001.1:90508-100895 GCA_009936405.2 Stevia rebaudiana
GTTTTTCACTACAAAACTACACAAACATGATCCACACGTGAAGAGAAACCAAACACAAATCACAAACCTTAACTTCCCCACTTTCATTCTTTTAGTTTTATATAATATTATTAAACTAAGGTAGATTAGAGCTAGGTTTGAACTATAAAAACCAGAAAATATGAGACCACAATCTTAAAATAGTGTCCCTCGATGGTATCAGATTGATAGGGAATTTAGCGTGTTTTGTAAAGCATTGGGATTCTCGAAGTGTCCGTTTGTTGGTTAAAACATTGGAGACTACGTACGTTAATGCATTGATATCACTGTCAACTAATTAAAAATCAGTCAAGGTGGTAGTGGAGATAACTTATAAAATAAAGGCAAGCACGTATACTATTAATTTTCACTAAGAATAGAGTAAAATTTTTAAATTAATAGAGTAAAGACACGAGAGATAACTAAGCTCTCATTTGAGGTGGGGGGTTGAGTCTAGTGGTAAACGCTTAAGCCTTTATGGGAAAAAAAACTCATGTTTAAACCTGAACAAATGTGTATTTAAGGGGTAATTTTGGCTCCTTTTTTCCGGTGCGTGCATAATGTATATATTTGTGAGCCTCGTAAGGACAAAAGTAAATTGCATCAATTTTAACGTCATTTTAATTATTTTTATGAAAATAACATTAAAAGAGTTGGATTGTTCGGTTAATCTGACATCATGAGCTAGGGGATATACTGAGTACGTTAATGATGATGACATTTGCTGTTAAAAAAATTAAACTTCCATTTAAATTTAATCAAAAGTTATTTATTGTTTAAAGTTACATGGACTATGTTTTTGAAAGAAGTTTCATTAGCATATAAACCATCATCCAACACGCACTCCAAGCAATCAAGATTGACGCATAGGTAGGTAGTTATCAAGAAAACTTTTCAAGAAAGACAATTTCTTCCAAGAAACTAGAATACAAATTTTAGCCGGCAAGAATATAAACATCACTACTCAACACATCAAGTACCCTTTCGTAGACTAAGCTAGTGTGGATTAACAGTCCCAAACAATATAAAACACACGTCTAAGAGTTTGCATTGAACCCAAAAAGGTTAAGCTAGCCCTGATTGCAGTTTAGTTAATTTTGTATACTACACCAATCCCATCCCTATAACAATTTAATATTTAATAATGTTCAACATATGCATAAAACACGTCTAAGTTAGTATGCCAATCAATATAAACTTAAAACACTCATAGTATGCTATATTGTCATCTACATAAAATCTTATAGAAACCTAAATGAATAAATATCACCCACTGAATCAAGATTACGTGCTGTTAAAGCCGGCTGTAGTTTGTATATTGTTTTCAACCAACTTTTTAACCTTTCTCCAAAGGTAATTCACCAATGCTTATAGAATAATCCATGTTAGTAATTCTAATTCTAATAACGCGAGACTTAAATAACTAAAAAAGCTTCTAAAATGAAATAAATTATCCCAGTCAAATTTGCAGTGTTTATCATAGATACTAGTTTGTGTTAGCAGACTTCAAAATTTTGTAAAACAGGATCTGTTAAGTATAGTTCTTTTCCTCTAAAAATATCCCTACAATATTAACGGCTCATATTTGATGCCAGTAATTTTTAAATCAAAATTAACTTTTAAGGTTCCCTTCAAAATTTGTACTATATCTAATGGGTTTGGTTCCGGTAACAAACACACCATACGGTCACTAAATCAATAACACATTTGGAAACAACCTTGTATATGTACTAGTTAATAAAATACTTTAGAAACAAAAACAAAATAAACTAAAACCAAGCATCGACAATGTAAGCCATATCTCGACTCATACATATGTACGCCACCATACCAAAAACCAAGGTCAATCTTACCATAGGTGACTAACAGACAGACGACTTAGCAAATTTACTAAAAATTCGCTTAGTCGTCAGTCAGTGTCACCTATGACTTGCTCATAGACCAAACACTTTCTAACTTACTTTGATCTATAACACGCGGTTGCCCAAAACATCACTTTACATAAAACTGTTATATACCTCGTTCTTATCCTTTCTACCTTGACCATAGCCCACCACACGTCACACCGTGAGCCCACAGTGTGCCTATTTCTTGAAACCGAAACCAAACGCGAACGTGACTTTTGAATTGACGTTTTCCATGATCTGCTTGAGTAGATTTTCATAGTATGCTGGAATAAGTAATCCATACGCGTGAAACAAACCCAAATTTGGGGGTTTCATTACAACTTTTGAAAGCACACTTATCAGCCAAACACCACCCAGAAACGGATGAACCTCGGATCATTCATGAATTAGAAACCATTTGAAATATGCTAACTCGATCTTCGTGGTCCATAAAATAACCGTTTTTTGCGTAATATCTCGGTTTCTCTAGCTATCTCGATATCCGAAGCCCAAAACATTCGGTGGAGAGATTTGATTATAAACCGAGGAAGTAATGCGACCACTATTATAAGCCAAATCGAGAGCCAATATGTCGGTTGCTTTCCCAATTCGTAAATTGTCCTGATAAAATTTGAACATAATGTTAGTTGATCTTAATATGGGTTTTCACAAACCGAACCGTCTAAACTTAAGCAAGTTGGTTGGTTAGAAACTTAAACAGTTCGGTTTGGACAGTTCGACAGTTAAACCATATAACCTTTTTCATTTTTTTATTATCAAAATTAATCAAGTTGAATAAACAAAAATTAAATACTGAATCGGTGAAATAAAAATAAAGGGTTGAATAAAGGAAATATTAAATACAACATGGGAAGGAAATAAAAATTTGAATGGGGTGAAATAAGCAAAGCGGGAAAAAGAAATCTTGAACTCACAAAATTATGATACGTGAGTCGTGACGTTAAACGTTACTTAGTTATTATGTATACACACCCCCTGTGTATATATATATGCAGCGGGGGTGTGTATTATGTGTCACACCACTATAAACACATTTCACAGTAGTGTAAGATTTCAAACGCATGTGAATTTCTACAAACTCATAAAAGATGCAAGTGTTATACATGTGTAATAATGACATTCAAAAAATTAAAATTAATATCTATAACTTCATGATCAAACAAAGAAAATGTGTTAAATTGGAATAAAAAACTAACCCGTAATTAGGGAAAATGGGTATCGAGTCCAAAACCACCACACAAGCAAACGTCATTGCAACCGAACCCCAAATGGAAACATGAGTATAGATTACCCATCTTTGAACATCCATTGCCAAATGTATATTCACCAATATAACAACTGCAACGGTCCACAAACTACCCAAACTCCAAATATCAATCGCGCTTTCGTTAAACGCAAATCTGGGTACGCAAAAAAGAACGAGACTTTGCCATATTGTGTCCGCCATCATAACCCAAAAAAGAAAACTGTTGTAACTCTCGTGTCTATGACCAGATTCATATAATTTTGGGTATTGGAGAAGTGTTTTGTGACTTAGATCTTTGTCTAAAATACCGACTATGATTGTAGGGACAGAAGTGTAAATTACAGAGTAAAATACACTGCTCCAATCTGTTAGCGCGGATGTTGTCGAAAAAGCTGCACATAATATGTACCTGAAGAGAATTTAATAAGTCCGAATTATATATATATAAGATATAACGGATGCATGACATTGAGTCGAGCAAAAAACCGAATTAACCAAATCGAAACCAAATTAACCAAACAAAAAACCCAAAAAAAACGAAACCGATATTTTCGGTTCGGTTACTTACTTTCTAAAAACCGAAAAATCCAACTGAATGCATTTAATTTAATATAAATTTATTATCCCACACATTTTTCATATACAAATACAACCATTAAACATTAGACATTGCGAGTATGTTTTATTATCGCCTACGGTGAGGTTTTTTAATGACAACTATATGTTCTTTTTGCTTTTTTATTATTTTGTTCGATCTCATCTCCAATTCAACATTATCTTCAGTTGTTGAAAACTACGATCTCTTATAAAAGAGAGGTCTGAGATATGTTAAAAATAAAAGCAAAAAAACGAAAAACCAGACCGAAACCGCCCAAAAAACCGAAAACCGATGGGTTTATATAAACTAAAAACCGATCTTTTTAGTGTCGGTTTTAAGTAAAAACCAAACCACGCACACCCCTATTGCTAGTGTCATATCATCAGTACGACTCTTCAACTTATTTGACCTGAAGATGTTTTGACCCAGTACTTTACCCGACCCGCCCATTTTGTCAGGAATAGTTAAAGGTTAAAAAAAGGATGAATAACGTGTGTTTACCAGAAGAGCATAAAGACAAAGACGGCGTTGCGGTAAAAGTTGTAGAGAACCAAATAACCCATCCGTTGATAATTCCAATGACCATGAACCAAAAGTAATCTTTTTAAAAATCTAAACTGTCCCATTGCAAAATCTGAAGCCATCACAGCTTGACGACCTTCTTGTCCACATATGCCAACACCAACATCCGCCATTTGGATCATCGACACGTCATTTGCACCTATAAATGTTCTTTTTGGTTAACTTGATTACATTATAATGCAATTTATTTTTATATAAAAATGACTGACTTTCTTCGTATCTTTTGCCGTCAAAAGGATATTATTTTATATATAAACCAACTTACCATCACCTATTGCGAGTGTCATATCATCGGTGCGACTCTTTATTAAATCAACGATTCCCGCCTTTTGTAAGGGAGCAACACGACAACATAAGACAGCCGTACATGAAGTTGAAAGATCGAACAACTGTCCAAAAAAAATACATAAATGTCACAATCAGAAGAAAAGAAAAATATCCTAAATAGAAACAACTCAACAAGTCAAATGAAATGAGAAGGTCAAATGGGTCAATACTCTTACCAAGTTATTCTTGATGCATAAAAGGTCTGAACATGTTTTATTCATAAAATTAGAATATTTTTCAAATCATACAAATTGTGTAATCATATCAAGAACACTAACTATATATTTAGTTTAAATTACATTTTCTGGAGAAAAAAAAAAGTAATTAGTCAACCCGACCCATTTTCAGCTCATACAAAGGAATTACCCGTTTTGACCCATTACTCAACCTACTCAATTTTTCACCATCTAAGAAACACCACAAAATGATTAAGTCATTAAGAAACTAAGATTAAAAAAAACTATACTAATTGAAGAAACACCATAAAAATTTGTAATCATATCAAACACACCAATTACTTATTATTTTAAATTACATTTTCTGGGCATAATGTTTGTCAACCCAACCTAGTTTGCAACTCATACAAAATATTAAATGTTGTGACCCATTACCCATCATAACCATTTTTCCTCATTTAAAAAAACAATAATCACTAAATTAAATATAAAATAAAAATAATTATTATTATTATTAAAAAAAAAGGGTACATGCCTCTGATTCTAGATCTCTTTCCAAGATGTAAACCAAACTATTTCCATCAATTATAAGCGCTAATGGCCCACCATCCAATGTTAATCTTTGGGTTTTCGCTTCAGAAAGAAGCATTTTACATTCACTCTCTGAATTTCCATTTACAACGATCTGATGCATTTCTGGTGTCAACAATTTGCACGACAGCGCGATTGAAATTGCAGTTTCTTGCTTATCTCCGGTCAAAACCCACACCTTAATGCCAGCCTGGCGAAGACACGCGATGGTTTCTGGTACACCCTCTTGAAGTTTATCTTCAATCCCAGTTGCTCCAAGCAACCGCAAATTAGATTCAACAAATAACGCGGTTTCTCTTAGTTTTGAAGATCTATCAGATAATGAAGTTGTTGCATCTTCATACATTAACTGCCATTTTTCAACTTCTTCGGTTGTAAGATCTTTAGCTGCAAGTACAAGTGTGCGTAGACCAAGTGAGGAGTATTCGGTCAAATGGCGTTGTGTTATGAGGGTAATTACGTCATTTTCGTGACCTTTTTGTAAAATGGTGAGGATTGATGTATCTGCCCCTTTTACCAACACTTTCACTTTCTTGTCAGGAAATCTGATAACAACCGACATTCTTTTCCGTACACTATCAAACTCATGGAGACCTAAAACATCCAACCTACATTTCATAGAAAAAACAAATGGTGTATAATTTAATTTTGAGTTAATTACACAGATAGTCCCTGTGGTTTGCATTTTACAAAAAAGTAACAGGTTTGGGTTTTATGCTTTCAGTTTTGTAACGAATTTAGTTACTAAGGCTAACTTTTGTTGAATTATGGTTAAAGGACCAAAACAAAACCCTTTGACTTTGACTATTCAAAGGGTATTTTGGTAATTTCACCCTAATTCAACAAAATTTAACAGAAGTTAGCCTTAATGCTCAAACTCGTTACAAAACTAAAAGATAAAAACTCAAACATGTTACTTAAACCACAACGACCATCTGTGCAACTAACTATAATATTTTAATAAATCAACCACATTAGTGATTAACCATGTACTTAAATAGTGCATAAATAGTAATTAAGAGAGTTTTTACCTAATTTTCTCGCCATTGACATCAAGTGCAATATGACCAGATGTTCTCTCGAATAGAACATAACCGTAAGCACAAGCAGCAGCAACAAGAGCTTGTTCATCAGGAGATTCTCCTTGATAATCAAGATCTTGATGAATTTCAACCCCATTAGAAGTGGTTTGATTATGAATTGGAATCACAGTGTTACATGCTGCTAATGTAAGAAAAAACTCATGCGCAGAAATCTTTTCGATTTCATCAAATCCATTATGAAGCAATTTCATGAGCCCATGATCAACAATGATATCAGACTTTGCATGCTTTCGTTTTGCAGATAATGGAGCTGGTTTGGTTGCTTCTGCATATGAATCATGTTATAAACTGGAAACCGATTCAATGCCTACGTATGTATGTATAAATTGATTTAAAAAATTTTGCAATTATGTATTTCTTTGAACATATCATTAATGTGTTATGTATCTGATAAAGATAATACACAGAACTGATTCATAATATAGATTTAAAAATAATAAACTGTATATATAATAGTAGATGTGGCTATAAATATTTCATTTGGTTATCAACAAAATATTGGTTCTTAATTAAAGTAAATGGAAGTTTTATTAATTACTTTATCATATAAGAGTATTATATAAAAGTTACTGTAATTGTATATCTTATTCATGGTAAAGTAAAAAATGCATTAAAACAATTGCATTTGTAAACCAAATAAAAACCAAACCTGTGGTTTCAGTATCCAATGTAGTGTCATCCACAATAGAGGAATTACAATAATTCTTCCCAAACACAGACGCGTTTCTAAATTCCATTTTATTCTCAGTAAGCGTACCCGTTTTATCAGAAAACACATACCGTATTTGACCCAAATCTTCATTAATATTCAAAGATCTGCACTGAAACCGAGAGTTGGTACTCCTATCATACATATGTTTATCTTCAATCATGAAATAAGATTGCCCTAATCTCACCAACTCCATTGTAATATACAAAGATATCGGTATCATTATCTGAAACACAATAATCGAACTCAAAAACGCAAAAAATGTCTCCATTGGTATCCCATAATATTTATACGGTCTTCCCGGGAATTTTCCTTTTACTAAATAACTCTTTCTGTAATAAGGCAATGTATCAATTTGCTCTTGATGACGAATCAACCATAAACACATCCCAATGGCTACAACGAGACATAACCCAAAAAGAAAAACAGATAACCAAATGGTTTCTTTGTTCATTGCTTGTTCTAATTTGCTTCTTTTAGATGGAGATATCGCGCTATTTAGCATTGCTTTTGTTTCTTGACCCGCGTAAACAACCACACCCACCACCCATTCAGTGTTCTTCACTTGACACCCGCGTAAGATAATATTTGATTGGCTAAGTGAAACTTTATGTGAATTTAATTCCATATTCGCGGTAAATTCATATATATTTCTATTCGGTTGTTCACATCTAATCACTCCTGATATCAAATCTCCATCAAATGACATAAAAGATGTTTCTTGTCTAGCATACCGCGTTTTCAAATTCGATTCACCGTCTAAATTCATCGTTTGAATATATGCAACTCCACTAGGATCACTCGTCCCAAGTAAAACAATATCACACGGGATTGCCTCGTCAGCACAAATTTTAACCACCTCGCCTACCTGGATATCTTTCCATCTTTTTGATTTAAACTTACCAATTTGAAGTACGAGTGACTCTTTATTATTCTCATTTCTGTCAGATCTGTGTCTTCGCCAATCCTCGTAACCGTCTTTAATGGCAGTTACAGTTAGAACGAAAAGTAGAGGGAAAAGAGACACGGTTCTACCAAAGACCGCGAGTGGCGGAAGTTGATTTAGGGCCGCGATAACTAAAAAATATACGTACGCCACGCGATGAAACTGAATGAAGAGATTTTTGGGTAAGAAATTAATGATTGTGTACTTGCTTGTGGTGATTTTGTTTCCTGTGAATTCATATTCTTCATTGGTTCTTTGAGGGTTATTGATGTAAATAAGTCTAGAGTTATCGCGCGCTACACTATTATCCAACTGCATGGTTTTATAACAAATCTCAGATCAGCTAAACTTATCTGGGATTTGAGAAGATCATGTTTCTTCCCCTTTTTACTCATAAAATCGAAATTAGGACTTCAATCGGTTCAGACTGTTGAAGTGTTGATTATATTTCATATCTCAAACAAGAAATACTCATTCGGTAGCTAACAAATTCATGTTCAATGCATTGAATCTGTGTGAGAACAACTTTATACCCAAAAAAACTTAGGGTTCTTATATTGTCGCTGTTCAGATATCTGCAGGGTCTTAAATCCAAATATTTACAAACCTAACACTTCAATGGAAGATCATAGACTAACAAACCTACAATGTTTTCACAGATATGAAACCCTGATGACACGGTTGTGCTATCTTCTTCACCTGTCATACATCAGCATAATTTCATTGAGGCATTTATACAAACACCTTGCGTTCAAAATGTAAATCACAGAAAAAACAGAGAACACAAGAAAACTCAACAATTTGGCATGCAATTTCACTTATAAATCACATTCGTAGACACAAAATAAAGGAAAATTGATGAATTATAAAACTAACCCAGATCAGATTAACCCTTCAACACACTAACGAACAGATCCAGAACGTTAAAATCACATAAATTGCATCTTTTCCGACAATTTTCCGGCGAATTCTGGAGGTGAAAAGGGGTGAATCGGAGTTAGGCGGTACACGGAGATCGAGGAGGAAGAGAAACTGGTACGTAAGTAATAAATGAGAGAGCGATACGAGTGGATGAGCATAAATGTTGGTACTTTACTTCTCTTTTACTATAAAGTGATGTGATGACTGCAAATAGAAGCAAATTAGCTTTAATTCACGGGTTTTCTTGATTGATTGGCTTCGACTCCGCAACAGTTTCCCGTTTTCGTCATCTTCATTCCCCTTTTCTTTTCTTTATCTTAAAGTGGTTTTATCCCCACCCGCCTTTCACTTTAGGAACTGATTTTTGTTAAAAACCAAAATAACAATTTATACTCGGATGTTTTAATACATAACGGCTATTTAATCGCTGATCTCACTCATTTCTCTCTTCTAATAAATCATTAATACACTATGTATAAGTGTTTTATTTGGTTCTCAAAGTTCTCAACATAATTTTGGTTTCTAATAAAATGTATCTCTGATTCTGATTTTAATCATTATCCAAGTTTCTTTTTTTCACGTTTCATCCTAACTAAAAGGTTTTCGTACACAAGTTGCGTTAGAAATTTTGTAACCTATTTTAGGGGTGTGTACCGTTTGGCTTGTTACGATTTTTTTCTTAAAACCTAAAACCGCAACTTAAATATATAGTTTTTTAGTTTTTCACAACTGTTTGTTTCAGTTTTTCTTGGTTTTGTTTTCGATTTCGGTTCGTTTTTTGTTTTTTTTAATTTTTAGTAAAAAATATTTAAAATGCAAACTAAAAGATTACTAGTATATATTTTATTAATTAATTTGCGAGGTGATATGAATTAATAGTGGTTAAACCCTTTTTTTACTTTGTAAACCCAACCGTTTTTATCAATTTCTAAAACTTTATGATAAAAGATTAAAAGGTACTATGTGAGTATACTTGTATATTTACAAAATACGTAAGAACTATCTAATCAAAATATATAAATTTTTAAGAGTGAAGGCTGCGGTGGTGGTTATATGACGCCAGTATGTGACGACAATGGTTTTAAGGAGAAGACGGCCTATGATGAAATCTGTCTCTGCGTTTTTCAATAGTATAGTAATTTAGCAAGCACAACAAGAGTACAACTAGCTAAGACAATTGTCACAACCTGCCGGTGGCGGAAACACCGGCGTGACCTCATGATTGTTCAATAGCTCAATGGTTACTAATAATACGTTTCATAG
>WOUH02000001.1:135184-147168 GCA_009936405.2 Stevia rebaudiana
AGTTGCGCATTATAAACCGGTTGATTCGATCCTGCCATTGTACTGACCCGATTAGTGATGCTGACCGCTGCCTGGACCGGCGCGAGACCGGGGGCCGGGGAGCGGGGTGTCACAGTAGTCATCTGATCGAGTAAATACACACCTTTCTTGATCTTCACTCGTTCCACCCTGAACTTGACACACCACGCTTTAATGTTCTTCAACCGGCTCCACCGCTAGAGTATCACCAACCTTGGCCTCCATAATGCGGTCCATAGCCATCGAAATCCCAACAATCTTTATCCGACCTATATAGTTGTTTTTCATTCCCTTTGAACGTAGCACATGTAATACCCACCGTGCCACCAAAAACCACTTTTTTAATTCACACGAAGCCATCTTTTTCTTTCCAACTTCAAACCTTCTTGACCAATCTTGATATCTTTCTTCCCGGGTCCTAAAACTTCATCGTTCTTGACCACCGATAAAAGAAAACAAGTCTACCGCTTATACCGTTTTCTTTTTCCTTGCTAGGCAAGACAAGATCCAAAGCCGCCTACTTTTACAAATCTTTTTCCGTCCGCCTACTGCAAATCCGATCTTCAATAGAACAACCTACATCGGCTACTCTGTTCTTATTGACGGGATAGATCGTGTCTCAATGATCAAACAACTAAAATAATGATTTTGATTACTTTTCAAAACCAAAACTCTATTGTTGCGTTAAAACTTGATTTAAAAAGTTGCTTAAACCGTAGCCAAAATATCCTCACAAATTCACGTTAAGGTTACCCCACCAAAACTTGCTGAATCTGATCCCAATTTTTCTTCCAATCCTGTTACTTTGAGATCTTCAATAACTTTTAGCAGAGTCACAATAGAAACTTCTTATAATTCTTCTTCTTTTTAATCCACCCACCACGTATTTTTGCCGAACAGAACGTACGTCACCTTGTTGAATAATTAATGAAAACAATGCAAACCTCCTTTGTAATGGTGGATGTGAATTAAGAAACCTCAAAAACCAAACTGCTCCGTGAATGATTGGTATAACCGGCTCTGATGCCAATTAAAGGAAAAATAAAGAATTCAACTTTGATTAATAATATTTTGGTACAAGAATATAATGAGATCTAACTCCTATTTATACTAAAACTAAATCTTTGCTACAAAGTAAACTAAACCCTTTAACTATCAATAATTACAAGTTTAATCCAACATGTTGCATATCACGTTTTAAGTTTAAGCAAGCAAATAATTGTTAATTACATGTATAAAATTACATCTTGTTAATTTATTTTCCTCAATGTAGCTAATATTTATGATTTACAGTAAGAAAGTAATCATTTTTTTCATGACCAATAGAAGCTGAACATTGTTGAGGTTTTACAATAAGCATTTACCATGAAGTTGAATGATTTTCCGGTAATCACATTATTCTTATTGAGCTAGTTTATTTCTTGTTATGGTTATAATTTCATCACCTAGTTTGCAGTAAGTGATGGTTTATCTTCTAGTCTAAAAGTCAACCAAAATTTTATCAAATTTTTTTGACTTTAGTCACTTTTCAACTCATGATATAGTAGCAACTTTTATGTTTCAAAAACCATTATATTTGATGAAATAAGAGTTCCCACAACTAAGGCATGCATATTTCATTGTTATTATATGATAAATCTTATATGACCCGAAGCGCCGAACTGACCCGCAAAACTATTATCCCGGTTCTATGACAATTGGAGCATACAAAATAGTGAACCCACTAAAAACATTTTCTAGATCCGCCACTGTAAGTATCGGTACACTTTCTAAAACTTTGGTACAGGTACCATCTACAAATGAGAATTTCATAACGAGTATACATTATCGTTATCTTCTTTTCTCAAATTTTAATACCAATATTTTTAATACTAGTTATTAGTTTGAGATATCGTCCCTATAACAAGTTTGCTTTGAAACTTGAATGTAAAATATATCCAAACACTCTATTATGGGCTATGAGAGTTTATCGTGGCCTGTTAAGCGACTCTGGGCTACAAATAACTTTTCTAACGCCGTTAACAAAATTTAACGTTTCTAACGGTCGCCGGTCGGATAGAAAGAAAAAACAAACGGGTTCGTAAAACCGAACCCCAAAACGCCGAAAATTTCAAAACTAACAATTTTAACACCATCTCAAGTTTCAAATTTTAAGCGGAGGCTTCATTATCGAATCATCTTCGTTCGTCAAACACCAATTTCAAATCTTTGCTTACCTTTCTGCTGTTAATCAGGTTTTTCTTTTGATTTTTTTGTTAGGGTTTCGTATAATGGGTGTTCGAATGTTTTAGTTTGATGTTTTCTAGATCGAATGTCTTTTCTACTATAATTGTGTGAATTGTATTGGTCTGACGATGATTTAATGATTAGAATCGATATATTAAATGTCTCTTGGTTTGTATGCAATCTTCATAACCTGTCTGAAGTGTTATGATGGATAAGCTTTCAAATTAACAAATTTAGCTTGTTGAACCCCTTGATTTTTATTCATTTTTTTTAGTTTGATTTGTGTAATTTGTTAACAAGAGCATTTCGTGTGAAATCTGATTTCCTTTGAATAAAAACCTAAAATAAGTACTTATCTTTCTTTCAGTCTGTCAATTTCAATTGTTGATACATGTTTGCTGCAAGTTAATAATTTCAACTGCCAAAATGTATTTTTGATAATCACTTGTTAACTGATGGCTAATGAAGCATTTGAATTCTTTTGTGTGAAGTTGATCATACTTTAAATCGGGTCTTGAATGCTTATAATTCTCATCTTTTCTTTAACAGAAGAAATTATTAGTTGTTAGAGATTCACAATCAACTCACCATGATTGAAATTTTAAAATTCATTCAATACAGTGGTAACTAAAAATTTATCTTCTCTTTATTACTATGCTGATGTAAGAAATGCATATTTTTTTACAGTCTGCAGTTGTTGAGGAGACATGAAGGTTAAGCTTTTGCGTATCCTTATCAACTTACTCGTAAATTTCAACATTATTAATTTTATCTCATGACAGTGACATGGTTATTGTTATTTGTTAATTTCATTATTAGTTTGATATTTATAAAACCAACCTATGAACCATGAATGCGACAAAATTTATATATGCATGTTGTTTCAAAAACAGTGTCATTATGGGTATTGTGAATTTGTGATTGTAACTACAAATGACGAAGCGTATTTTAATGATTGAATTTCTTGCAAATGTTTATGTTCTTTCTTAACCAATGTCGCCTATGTATGTTGGCGGATCTACAAAACAGAGTACGTTTTTGTCATTTATTTGATTTTAGATTTTGGTTTATTATTTTTAGGAAGTTAAATATTTGTATGTGATTTATAGATGGCATGCGGTAGCTTCATGGACATGGGATGCTCATGATGAGACATGTGGGATTTGTAGGATGGCTTTTGATGGTTGTTGTACGGACTGTAAACTTCCTGGTGATGATTGCCCATTAAGTAAGTTTATTTATTTATTTATTTATTTTACTTCCTGTGATATTTTGACAATGATGATATGTTATCTAATTTGATTTATTAAATTAAAATGCAGTATGGGGTGCTTGCAATCACGCGTTTCATCTTCACTGCATTCTCAAATGGGTAAATTCGCAGACTTCACAGGCGCATTGTCCCATGTGTCGTCGTGAATGGCAGTTTAAAGAATAAAATCTACTGGAGTTTTATATCATTTTCTTAAGTCGCCTTTAAATTGTATTTATGCAAATTAACCGAAAAATGTTACTATCTAAAGTTTGTTTAATCAGCAACTGTCCAATATACAATTTCTTTACTTTTGTTCGCATATGTAGTATGGTGTTTGTTTTGTGTAAATTTTTTTAGTTGGACTTGAGACAACTTGGTTCGTTTTAACTTTTAAGGCTAGTTTTATGCATGTTACCAAATTATTGAACTAACTGAGAAACAATAGTTTGTATAAATAAGCGAACTGAGCTATATATATTTTATTTTTTTAAGACGATGTCTTATGAACTTCCTTCACATATAAGACAACTGTGAATAATTATAATCTTGGGTAACAAATAAGACTACTAGGGACAGAGGTTACGAAGGCTTGCAAATGATATGAGGTCGAATGTTTTGATTTTGAAGATAGGAATATTTTTGTGTTTTTGCATTATTGAAGATGGATTAGACTGATTATAGGTGTGTGATGGTTTTGCTTGCACAAATCCCTTCTCGATTGCAATCAACGTGGTTTCTCTAATAAGGACAATGTCCCTCCTAAAACCAAACATGCTTTGATGAGTGCCGTGTTTAGTAGAATAGAGTTCGGGTGTTACGTTCGATCTTTCTCCTCCAAAAGCAGTGTTTGAAGAGGTAGATACCAAAAATAATCAAACCCACTCTTTACCCGCCCACACTTAATTGGCCAAGTTAAGAAAGACGGCTAAGTAAGAACCATTAATGTTAAGCCTTCTCGGCATTTCTTGTCCTTGGAGAGCTCTTGGGCACTCTAACCTAACATTTTATGTGATTGCAGTTAGCGTATAATCGAAGCATAACAAATATACTATATCTCTTAACTGAGTTGTGGTTGTCTTCTTCCTCCCATCGATGTATGAACCAGATCTATCAAGTTGTTACCGGTTGTTGATTGCACAACGATCTAACCAGAACACTAAACAAACTTCTCAGGTAGTGGTCCAAAATGACATGGGTTCGAATCCCTTTTGAAAATTATTCTCGCTAAAAAAGGAACATTGACAAAATAATTCAATTGTTAGTTTGTTACCTAACTAATAACATGCAAGTATTATCTTAATTTAATTACCTTTTTAACTCTATTGAAATGGTAGGTCCGGGATATTGGCCTAATGATCGCTCACCTCAACAGTCAACTCACGTCAGACTCCTTCGAACAATTAACAAACCTGTGATTCAAACCTCAAGAACATTATCTACATTTGTTCACGAAGATAAGGTGAAATGCAGACTGCATCATCTCCCGCATTGTAAGCAGTAATATCTTCCGTAACCCTGCAAATTCATACTAATCTCCTGAAATTTCATCTTCTCCATTGTTGTTACAGATGTGGTATCGTTCCTGTAGATTGCGTCTTCAATTGTTCAAATCAGCTACCGTATGCTTCCAATTTCAGTTTGGGGTTGTCGACAGGTTCGTGCTCGTATGTATTAGCTTAATCCCCAAAATAAATAAAAAATATTATCCTTTTCCAAATTTCCATACGAATCGGTGGAATTGGGGATCTCAGATAAACCCTAATTTCATTGTAAGTTAGAGTTTGCTTTTTTTGAATTGATTTCATATCTGGAAGCTAAAACTCCAAACGCAGTTGACCTAATTCGTAAAATTCAGTTTTTGTTCCAAGTTAAAACCATATTTTAGTTTCTAGATATTCTTACAGGTAGCAGAAAGCTGAAGCTTTCTAGGTTGCAGGCTGGATTTTGGGAATCCATTAGATCTGGGTATGAATTTATTTTTTTTATAGGAGTTAGCTGTTATTATATGAGGTAATTATGGTAATTGCATAATCCTTATTCAGAAACAGTAAGACTAACTTGAATTGAAACAATTATTTGGAAACAAAAACATGCGCAGATTTTGCTCGACTAACCATTAATTTGAAACTGATCACAGGATGACAGTAGAACTGATAACCATGATGAATTTTAATTTTGAGAGTTGAGATTTGTCTCCATTTCTCATAAGAACTTTCAGTAGATATGTCTTTTATGCAGAAATAGTTTCATACAATGTTCAACATATGTTACTTTATGTGGAAAGATTAAAGTTTAATCTCTATAGAAACCACAAGTTCTATAGTATCCTTTTTAAAGAGAAAATATTGTTGTAAAACCTCTTGTTCTTTGATTCACATTTTTTAACGAGATGATCAAGTTTAACTCTGCATATTTACATAAACTCAAATAATGTATCACAACCAACTTCATTGAATCATCACAGGTTAATAAAGAACAACTCTACACAGGTTATAGAGCCATCTTCAAGTTTCCAAGAAGATGAAGAACCTCTTCTAGAGGAATTTGTACTTGTTGAAAAAACGTTACCAGATGGAACCGTTGAACAAATTATTTTTTCTTCTGGTGCAGAAGTTGATGTATATGATCTTCAAGCCTTGTGCGACAAGGTAATTATTTTCGCATACATAAAATTGCCCCTTCTGTAGTTCAATTTTTTACAATCGAAAAATATAAATGAATGTACAGTTGTTATATTTAGAATTAAAGGTGGCAAATTTAACTCGTTTAATACTTGATGGGTTGATTTGGTTTCTGTTTTCATATAACAGGTTAAGAAGGTCGAATAAGTAAATAAAAATTAAACAAATTTACAGAAAACATCCTTTAGATTTTTATAAAATCGCATGTTTCATCCTTTATCTTCTGAAAACTTGAATTCTATCCTTTATCAATAATATTGTTGCAGGTCACGTCCTTAAATGACCAAAATGACCAAATTGCCCCTACTAATAAAGGATGAAACCTACAATTTTTTAAAACAAAAAGCACGTTTTCTATAATTTTGTCTAAAAGTTATTGATAATGATATTATTAGTATTTGCTTACTAATATTAACTAATAAAGAAATGGGTTGAAAGCCACCAAAAGCGAATTTTTACAGTATACAATTACCTAAATTGTGATTCCAATGATATGTTATTTATATAGTCTTCCTAATAATATCTAATACATACTTATTTAAAAATAAATAAAAAGGTTGGTTGGCCAAGAAGACCATTAACAAAACTAGCTGCTGCATTGAGAAATAGTTACATGGTAGCAACATTGCATTCCATAAAGAAATCAGCCAATGAAGGTATATTCTTCTGAAAACAAATTTAGAGTTTGCAACTGAATTTAACTTTTTTTTTTATTAATTAGTATTAGTATTAATGTTAATGACAAATGTTATTGTATTTTGGGAAGTTACTTCACAGAATTAACAGAAGCCGTTAATGAAAAGAAACTCATTGGTATGGCTCGTGCCACATCAGATCATGCATTTAATGCAACAATATGGGATGTCCTTGTAGATCCTAATTACCAGGTATAATTATTTTGGTTGATACATTAATCAAATATGAACTTATGTGTTTAAATAATTTTTTATTTATTTTGTTGAGAGTAATAAAAACTATTTGTTCGTTAAGAAAGTATTTTTTAAAAATCAAGTTACGTATTCGTATGCAATAAAACTGAGTTATATAAAATCCACAGTTGTCTAACATTAATTAAATATGAACTTATGGTTATACTTTATAGTTTATATAAATTGTTACAGTGGGTTATTTTATTTTATTTATAATAGGGGCAAGGTCTTGGAAAAGCTTTAATTGAGAAGCTTATAAGAGCTTTACTTCAGAGGGATATTGGCAACATATCATTATTTGCAGACAGTAAAGGTGTGTTGGTTACTCGTTTATTGGTGGCAAATTCGACCCATTTATGGAAAATGGGGTGATTTGGGTTTTTTCCTAACAGGTCAAACTTAAATGGGTATACATAAAAATAAAATGAAAATAGGTCGGTGGTCGTCAAAGTGTATTCAAAATGTATACAATATGTAGAAACTTTCTGAAACAATAGTTAACCAATTTTATCAATAATATCCTAGGTTAATCGCCGTTTTTTATAAAACGCCAAATTTGACCCCACAATTTGACTTTTTAGTCATAAATCATATAGGTTCTGTTATAATAAATGTTAATTTATAAAGAGATTGTTTGTTATGTGTTGTAGGTTTATGAAGCTAATATAAAGTTGGTTTACTATTTATTGCAGTTGTGGAATTTTATAGAAATTTAGGATTTGAACCCGACCCAGAGGGCATTAAAGGTATGTTTTGGTATCCAAGGTTTTAGCATATGGATACACGCGCAACACGAAAAAATTCTGTATATGTAGGTCAAAATGCATCTTCCCATGTAGTATTTATACCAACTGTTTTTGTACCATTATATGTTTATACTTATTGAAAGAGATATTCCAATTTATTATTGGGAACGCGTTTCTTGATTACAGTGGGTGCTTTTTGTTACGGTCCATATGCGTACGATTGTTGCTTTGCCACTTGTTCAATGTTGTCAATCATATTTCATATTCGTTGTTTATACTTTATATCAGTGATTAGTTTAGTGTTGTGTTCAGAAGTTGCATGGTGAGTTGAAAAGAAATGAAATAAAAGATGGTGAGATGAAGGATTGCGTTTGATTATTGAGATAATAGTTGTTCTTGATAGTTCAGAAAACCCGTTTTCTTAAACTCTAACTCTGAACAAAAATGAGTGTAAATCATTTGATAATATATAAAGTGTGAACAAACTCTATGTACAATAAGAAAAAAAGCTCAATTTACAACCAGAGAAGGATAAATATTAAACTACAGAAAGATGCAATTGAGGTTATTTTTACTATTTTATAATTTAAGAATCATTATATATAAAAGAAAAATAAAAGAAAAATAAAAAAGTTATTTATTGTTTTTTCATACATTTAACAATTACAATTATAAAAAACATACACCAAAGTCCGACCCTTAAGCTTAATGATAGGATTCCAAACATGATGGAACAGCTCAAAACACAAAATATTTTATAAAGTTCAACATAGGGAAAGATTATACCCAACAACAACCAAACTTTTTTTTGTGAGAACGTAACAAAAGGAAGTAACTATAGGTTACAAAATTCAGTCACATTTCAACTAAACTTCAACTGTCAGATTTCATTATAGCTACAAATAGATGTAAATAGAAATTCTATTTAGAATATGTACCATTAGGATCAGCATTCTTGATGATCCAAGGATGCTTTAAAATCTTCTCAAGTGATAGCCTTTTTGAAGAATCTTTCACCAAAAGCTGCATTTGTTGAAATCATATTTTAATATAAAAAAAGTAAATTTTAAAAAATTAAATAAAGATTTTATAACTTACTTGTGTGATGAGAACTTTAGCTTCATCAGAAACACGAGGGTTAACAGGAAATGTGAGGTCAACCTTCATAATCCTATACAAATATCAAATAATCCATCATTAAGTTGAAGATGGAAATTCTGACCCGTTTACTGATGAATCGAGATTTGGTTGGGTTTTACTTTAAACGGGTCAAATGAGTCGATTAGGGTTATTTACCTTCTAAATGTATCTTTTTGATTGTCTGCCTCAAAAGGAGGATCACCATAGAGAAATTCATAACATAAAACACCTAAAGTCCAATTATCAATTGCATAATCATAAGCTTTATTTTCAACCATTTCTGGTGCTAAATAATCTAATGTTCCACACATTGTATGCCTCTTGTTTTTTGACTGAACTGACCACCCAAAATCAGCTATCTTCAATCGACCCTGCAATCAAATATAAAACTTATCACTCAAAATACCCATTTTATTATTAAAAAAAAAAAAAAAAACTTTTTCGAAATTTCATCTTTTACATTTATTTGTTATCTGAACTTACATCGTGATCAAGCAACAAGTTCTCCGGTTTGATATCTCTATGAATAACATGCTTCTCATGACAGTATGATAATGCATGTGTAAGGCTAGCAATGTACTAAAGATCACCATCAATAAACAGATTTAGAAAATTGGATGTAAATTAAAAAGCATTACTTAATATAATTTTACAGATTACCATATAAAATACTAAATCTATACATTTGACCTATGCATCTATACTGTCTGATCCTTATAGGATTTATATAGAAAAAAGGTTATTAGTCTGATTTCATCTGTGGATGCAAGTGTTTGATAATATATACGCCCTAATTTCAGGATATAAATGTGATTAGTCTCTTGATTAACAGCTACACAAGGTTAATCTGGTGACTAGTGAGGTGCTATCACATGAATGATTAATGGCGGATCAAAATTGTTTGGAATAAAACCCTAAATTGAATGAAATACGTCTCAGGTATTCCAATTAACCCCAAAATATAGTGTGTGTGTGTGTGTGTGTTTAAGAGAGAGAAACTGGAATATTACAGTGGCAGCTTGTTTCTCAGAGAAATGACCCAATTTACGAAGATTCCCATAAAGCTCACCGCCATGAGCATACTCCAGAATCAAAAAGATCCTTTCTTCATCGTGAAACCATCCGTACAGTCGGAGAACATGAGGATGACGAAGGCTGGTTTGAATCTCCATCTCTCGCTTCAGCTGGTGTTGCAGACGGTACTTTTCAATCTGCTCTTTGAAGATCACTTTCAAAGCGACTATATACTTGGTCTAATTGTAATAGTAATATACACAGATCAAACCCTAATTTAAACGAAATCATAGTTGTAATTGTGTAATCTGAAATGTATGTGTTACCTTGACTTCACGGGCGAGATAAACACGGCCGAATTTCCCCTTTCCGAGAGGTTTTCCGATCTCGAAATCGTTGATCGACCAGTTTCGTTTCATTGATTCAGAAGCCATTGCAGGGGTTTGAAAATTGAAATTGAGGAGGGAAGTTACCGATTTGAATTGGGGAAGATCGGAGTAAGTTATTAAACCAGTCCCTGAATTCCACCGTCTTTAGTTTTTAGTCAAATAACGTTATTTCGGTTTTCTCAAAAATATGGATTTCATATTGTTTGTTTGGGTAATTTCAAACACTTGGAAAATGTCAATTCTCAAGTTTGTTTCAAGGTCACTCGTATTTTCCTTTGTTCTAATAAGGTCACTCATATTTAATTTTGTTTAAATTAGATCACTTTACTTTAAGTGACTTAACTAGAACAAAATTGAAAATTCATTACATTTCTATAAAGTTAGCCCTTTCAACACCATACAACCTCATACATGATTATAAAAGCGTGCCCCATACCCTGTCTAAAATTCTATCGGGTTTACCTGCAGGTTTCAAATAAACCAGTTAGTTTACTAAAAGTACATTTTAGACATTTGGCTCAAAACTTCTCGTGTATGTATAGAGTAACTATTAATCAATAAAATGTGACGATTCGCTCCTAAACTTTTGCGTGGGATTGAAGTATTGCTATTGTGTGAGATTGAAAATTTGGGATATCGACTTGATAGATTATGGGACTAAAAAGGTGAGATAGTGGGAATTGAGATCTTAATTCATTAGTGAGAAATCATACTTAACTTAAATTGATTAATTCATTACATACTTAAAATAATATGTCATGTATATAATCGGGTAGCAATGATCATATGGTCTAATGGTATGCTGTGTAATCCCTTATAAAAGTGGTGATGATTCAAATCCTTGCAAGTGTAAGATTTGGTAGAATAAAATTTGTTGTTAAAAAAAAGTATATAATCGGGAATGTTACCAAGTCCCATACCCATGGACTTTTTTTAAGGTGATCGCAAACCCCATCTATCTGATTACCCAATCCCATACCCGACTCGTACGTTTCGGTTTTTGAGTATCCACATCTGGTTCAGGTTTCATTGCCATCTTTGTCAAAATTTGAACAATCAAAATCTTAAATGTATACACAAATTGTAACAACCCATTTTTGGTAAACGTGTATAAAACGCGTATTTGTTGATTATTAAATGAAAGGGGTGTATTATATGTTATGTGTAAATAATAAATGATTATTATTTTTTAGAAACTAACGGAGTTAAGTTAGTTTGGTGTTATGGTGTGTTTTAACTAGTTAAAATGCTAACTTGTAGTTGGGGGACTGAAATGGTCAATAGTGGAAACTTGTAAATAGTGGGTAAAAGGTGTAAAACACCTCAAAGTTGGAAAAAAATCTAGAAATGAGAAGGGAGAGAGGGAGAGGGCGACGTGAAGAACAAGGGGGGAGGATGGTTCTTCCACAATTCACGCAATTGATCCTTAAAGACCCGAAATTGAAGCCCTAATCTTGTATCTAAGTCGAATTCTTCATCATCTACACATACAAATCACTAGGTAAGTGAATTTTTGTGAGAAACCTAGTTCTTGAGGTGTTCTTGAGTTAGATGATGATTTTTGTTGAATGCAAATGTTGATTTGA
>WOUH02000001.1:147268-160418 GCA_009936405.2 Stevia rebaudiana
GGGCTCTGCCCCTTGGACCCCGCTTTCTCGGGGGCGCTGCCCCCGAACCCCTGTTAGTCCCGATGACATTCAAAGAAGCGTGCACTCGTATTTGAATGTCATACGCAATCTCTAATTACACTAAAATATCCAACACCAAATGGGTTGATAGTCTGTATTTGGTTGACAAAATATAAATTACTACCAAAAGAGTTGCACCGATTGTGATAAATGGATTCAACAAGTTAACCTGCTAATATATATATTTAAATTTTAAACAAGTCAAACAACTCCACATGAACATGACTAGATCAATTGAAAGTTGAAACAAATAAAATATGTTAACCTCGTCATGAAATGTTTTTAAAACAGCTTAAACATGGTAACTAACTGCTGATTATTTTCATATCAGGCTCACGTCATGTTTGGGTCTCGACAATGGACACCCTTAAATTTAAGTGTGACACCTATGCAATTAACTAGTCACGTAGTTCACGTAAATTCTTGATTTTAGCATTGGGTTTTCTTTACATATACAAAGTTTCATGTACTACAGTACATAACTACATGATGTTGGTGTACATGGTGTTTTGGTTTGGTGCTGCTAGTGTTGGTTTGTTATTTATAAAAAGGTATTTCATATTTAAAAAAGGTTCGTTTGCGGTCCGCGTATAATGTATATATGTGTGAGGCGTTGATGATGCAAAGGTAAAATTGCTCTATGTTTAACGTAATTTTACTTATTTTTGTAAAAATAACGTTAAAACCGTTGAATTGGTCTTTACGATAGACGATTAATCATGCATAATGAGTCGGGCATCTCACTGAAAACATCTTCTCTATTGCTACGGGATAGAGGTAAAACTGTTTACATCTTATCCTCCTCGATACAATGATGATTTTATATTAGCAAATCTACTTACCTACGTCCTTAAAGCCAATTTATAGCATGGAATAGTGACCCACAGTTGAAGCTTATAGTAATGGGCTTATATTAGTGTGACCGTTGGGCTTGAAGTCAATTTATAAGGTTGACCTGGCTAACCTGTGACTAGATAAACCTGAACCCGACTAACCGAAACCTTAACCCAATCGGGTTGCGGTTAAAAATTTTTTTTGGAGAAACCTGATTAACCCAAAACTCAATCAGGTTGGCTTGATTAACACCCCTACATACATACAAGTATAGTTTTGTGTTTCTAGTTTGAAAATTTATAACTTTAGTTGTCATCTACTCATAAGCACCTTGCGATAACATTCGGAGGGCTGTTTTCAAGATTTTAAGTTTTATGTGCGACTATTAAAAATAGGTTCTTATGTATACTATAAATATTCGTAAATAAAAAATTGGGTTAACACTATAATAATTTATGAGTTAATGGATTTCTATGTCATTTGTAATTAAATTAAACTTTAAAAGGTTAAATAATTTTGATTGTAATTTATATACATTTTTTTATAAATATAATTATATGTACAAAAATCAAAATTTCATGCCCATGTGCGGTCGCACCTCTAGCACACCCTCATAACCCCATGCATACGAGGTAATATTAGTGTGAGGTAACTTCATCATTTTCTTATGTGTTTTGAATCATAAACATAGAAGATTAGAAGGATCGTAAGCAAAATACTAGAATATCTTAATACAAAAGGAGCCTCAATTTTAAATTTCGCGTTTGACCTTCAAAAAGCTTGAGCCGTCCTGTTGTTGCTACCCTCGCCGTTGAACCTGCTGAGATTTCATGATTATGTAGGCTAATAGAAACAATTTAGACACAATATATACTTAGCATACACAACGGTTCAAAAACTAATCAACTAACGTTTAATACGCAAACAAAAAACCTTAATAAATAATAGTAGATATATCCAACAAAAATGAAAAAACTCAAAACAACTCGGTAATTTACTTTACCTTAAAACAGGTGGTCGCTTCGCATGTACGGGCTACACTTGAAAAGTTGCCTGAAAATGGAATGAGTGAAGTTGGAAAGAGATATGGAGTATCAATAGAGTTAGAACGAAAACATCCTTGTGGGTAAAACATAAGTAACTATCCAGTATCCACACATGTTTAAGTTTCTTACATAGGTACTTAACTTACAGAAAACGAAAATTTCTCACATGCATAGATAATTAACTTAGTTAATAGTCAATTTTGTCATGTGTAGTTAATTAACTTAGCTAATAGTCAATTTTATCAAATTATCACAGCATCAACCTCAAATGTTACATTCCAAACGAGAGAACACAACCTAAAAGATTTGTGAGAGAGCTCACTGGGGTTATAAACCATTGCTACCTTGCAATGATCCGTAACCTCAAACAATCAGCCTCTATGGATAAGTTGGTCAAACATCATGAACAAATTCAGTTGGGGGTTGTATTTATATAAACATCTATCTTTCCAAACCTAACCATGAAAAACAAAAAATTAACATCTACCTTTAAATGGCCAGAAAACGCAAAGATCCCCTGCGATCTTTCGAGCAGTGATGTATCTAATTTAATTAAATAATACTTTTTATTTTATTATTTATATATTTTTTTCTTATCAACTTATAATCAATCTCAAATAAAAATAAAAATGGAAATGGGGATTGAAGTAGCTACCCCAAATATGGGGGGATTGTTCTTCCCAAAAATCATGGAAATGAGGTATGGGGATGGGGAATAGGATGAAGCAAATATTTAGGCGATTACACAACTATCTTCAACTGATCAATCTTAACAGAACTGTTGCAGTAGAGTGTACTTAGAAGAATTAAACATCATTTCTTTCACCAGTTGAGTAGATAAATATGTTGATGACTTTAACGTAGAGATGAGCATTTGGTACCGAATACGGGTACCATACCGATAGATTCGGTACCGATACCATCTAAAGATGAGAATTTTGCAACGAGTATATACTGTAACAGTACCGTACCGATAGATTCGGTACTAGTATTTACTTTTCTCAAATTTCGGTACCATTAATTCGATACTAGTACCATCTCATCCCTACTTTAATGAGCTCCTCGGTCAAAATGTTGTCATAATGTCATTGCCAATTTCTTTTACTTGTTCGTGTAGGTCTTGCATAAGAATATCTTGTTAGGATCAGACAGCAAATGTGTCCATCAATGTGAACTCTAAGTTGATAAAAACTTTTTAACATTGAAGTGAAATTTGTGAGGAAATGATTCAACCATTTTCTGTCTATAAAGTTTTTCTACTTCTTTAAGTGGCATTTTGTCTTCTTTTCAGGAAGTACACATCATTATATTTGTTCAAATATAAAACTTTACAGAAGGTGACGATTTTAGAAGATGTTTTTTCATAATCAATAATCTGCTGAAACCGCATAAGACGTGTAGAGCCATTTTTAAGATAAAATAAATAAAATAAAATAAAATAAAAACACAATAATATCTATATCTTATTTTTATTTCTTTGATCTTTTCTCCCTTTTCTCAATCCTTTAAATAAAACTACAAAAATGTGCAGATGTGTATGTACGTGCATATATGCATTTTGACAAAATTAGATACATATCCTGTTGTTTACATAATATATCTTAAAGAAATTAAAATTACATGCAATTTTGTGGATTTATATAATAAATAATATAAAAGTTAAAGCAGTTACTCGCAGTTCTTAAGATATTTATGCTTATGAAAACATTTGTATATATTGTGTGTGTATTTGTAATTTGTATGTATATGTAATTTAATTTCTTTTAGACCCTTTGTCATACATAAGGTACCAATTTCGTATAAGCAAAAAACTTAATTAAAACTTCTCCAATTTTCCCACAACCAACAATAGCAACCTAACTTTTTGTACATATCCAAAGTATCAAAAAACAACATTTTAGTCCCATTTTATTGACCCACTTCAACTCCAAGCATCAAATAACGGGTCAAATCAATACAACAAAAGTTGCACGAATTTATTCTAGTTGTACCAAAATTCAAACCATCAACCTACAGTAACATAACCATATCATAAAACTCCTAGTTTTTTATTTATTTATTTTTTTCTTCAACAACAACCTACAATAACATAATCATAACATAAAACCCCTATTTTTTTTAATATTCTTCACGATCAAACATGAAAAATAACTTACTTTGAAGCAATTTCATTGATCAGTAACTTTTTCTCCTCATCTGAACTTTCTTCATCAGCAATCTTGTCTTGTTCACCACCAGCACTTTGTGATCCAGTCAACCTTGCTAACATTACAAATGTCATTCCACCAAGAACATTATTCACCAACCGCAACCCGACAACTGAACTCTTGAATAAAAATGGCGATAATCCTTTCTCAAGCATGAACTCGATCCCGTTTAAACTTTGGTATCTCAGATTACTGCTTATACCCATATGAATCGCCCATGTGGTGGCATTTAAAACAGTCGGTGGAGCCTTGTTTGGTGACTCGAAACTTGGGTCCATCTTTTTCCGCATCTTGATCAACCCGTTTGACAACGCGGTTCCAACTAAACCAGCTGCGAAACCCACGGCTGCAAACACGGCTCCTTTGTAGACAAATGTACCTAACCGGTTAACCAAGGTGTATGGACCGGGTTCAAACATGTGGCTCACGGGTGAATTGGCAAAGATTGAAGGAAGGGTTGATGATCCAGATGTCATGGTGGGTGCTAACAGATACATGAGGGTGAAATTCAAGATTGAACCAACGACAAGTGTTGAGAACACGAAATCGAGTTCGTTTAGACCGAAGTTCGGGCGAGTCGCCATGTCACCAAACACGTTCGCACTCACACCTACAACTTCTTCCATTAAAACCTTGAAAGGAAATTGCGGATCAGCAGCAACCCTAGATCTCCAACCGCTAAGAAAAGCCCCAATTGGACCGAAACTGTCTGATGATGATGAGTCATCGGATCTTCCGCCTCCGCTGCTGTTCCAGTCACTACCACCACCGTCACCTCCTCCGCCACTGCCGTGACCGACGCCGGAACTACCGCCATCGCCGCCGGCGCAGGGAATAGCATGTCGATTTGATAGTAAATCTAGGCTAATTTGCTTTGATCGGAGAGAAAAACCAGTGAAATCGACGAGTTTTTTGCTGGTGAGGTTTGGTAATTGGAGGCCGGGAATATGCCTCGCCGGATTTACGTGACGGTTGTTTCCGGTGAGAGCAGATTGATGAATTGGAGCAACAGAAGACATATTTTGTTGCTAATAGAACGAGTGTGATCGCTTTGCCTCCACGCGAAAAGGAACCTGAAAATAGAAACACGATCTACATAAACATATAAAATGGTGATTCATACGTGAGTTGTAGATCTAAGAAACGTATTAAACAAAAATCATTTCAAGCAAAAAAAAAACACAGATTTAGAATGCAGAGGCAAATCATACACCGATCTCCAAACAAACATACTAGCTTAAAACTAAATCGAAACTAAAATCCAAAGGCAAATCAAACACCGATGTTCAGCTGAACGAATCATCCACTTCAACAAAAAAGAAAAAAAAATCAGATGAATCACACAACAAAACAGAGATCGCATGTACATATGAATATAATATATGTTTGTTGTATCGAAAAATAAAATAAAATACGCATATGATCATCATCAGAAGGGGAAAAAGTAGTGAGATCTAAAGGAAAGAAATAAAAACCTTTACAGAGCTGGATGGATCGTGGTGACCGGAGAAGAAACGATGGGATCGGTTGCCGGCCGGCCGGTAGTTGCAGGCGGCAGTGAATGAGTAGAAAGAGGAAATGCAGAAGTGAGTTTATATTATAAATGCAGCGTAGATATTGAGAATTAAAAAACCTAAAGAACGCACCGAGACGGGGTTTGGTGAGACGGGTGATCAATCAACTGGTTCAGAGTCGGAATATATATTTTGAATATTGTCGGACACGTAGCTATTTAGTATTAACATTTAGATTGTTTTATGGCTCTGTTTATGGTGCACGCATATAATTTATATATGTGTTGGCCCTCGAGGGGCAAAAGTAAAATTGCACTAATTTTAACGTTATTTTACTCATTTTTTGTGAAAATAACGTTAAAAGCTACGATAGACGGTTAATCAGGCATCATGAGCCGGGGGTCTCATCGGAAGCAGCCTCTCTATCCTACGGGGTAGAGGTAAGGTTGTCTACATCTACCATCCTCAGATCCTACTTTTAAGTGGGATATACAGAGTACGATGATGATGATGATGATTTAGATTGTTTTATTTGTTTAGCATAGGGGGGCTTCGCTTGTGTAAAAAAAATTCTCGATTAAAAAAAACAAATAAATAAATGAAAATAAAATTTTGAATCGAATAAAAGATTTAAATTTCAGTTCAGGTTCGGGTTGTATTCGAATATTGAATTTGATTTTAGGTTTGAGATCCAGTTGTATTCGAACTATGAATTTGATTTTTGGTTTGTTAAGGGATACACAGTTTTTTTGGAATCGGTTTATTATGTTAACCGAATAAGTAGTGACGTGTTGAACTCAGTTTGTTTAGGTTATACATTTTTTCTAGTTCAGTGGTTCATTTAGACAACTCCCCCAACAAGTACGGATTGGTTTGGTAACTTGGTTTGATTAAACTTGTTCGTAATTCAACTAGAGTTACCTAAGTAGCTCACTGGAATCAGTTTTAAATGGTTGAATTTTTTATTTGTAGTATAAAATTTTGTTAGTTTATATTTTTTGCGATATATGAATATTGTTAGCATTTGAAACTTGTATTAAAAACACTTAAAGTTTTAAAAAGATAAAATAGTGAATATTGCGAACCAAGCTACTCGGCTGGTATTCATATAAACTCGACCTTCACCTTAGTTGGTTTGCTGAACAACCTTATTGCTATGGTCCCAAAACCTCTTTAATTTCTTGGACAAATTATATTAAGTGGCAGATTTATGAGTATTTATGAGTGTTACAATAACGACTTAATTTACATACTCATTTTAAGTTGGTTGTAGCTAAAAAATCCATATAACTAGTAATATGTATTCTAATAGTACCAAGTTGATTAGACTCTTTTTCAAGTTGATTGGAATACTCTCTCTTATACAGTTATACCATAATATTATAAGCTATATAGCTTCTAAAACAGAACCTAAAGATAAAATTTTAATGATATTATGAGTGAAGTTGAAAAGAAATAGATTATAAAAAAAGTGTTTAGTTGACGATGAATTTACCTTTCAAGCCATCGGTAGTTTGCTATAAGCGAGTATTCTATATATACTCAATTACAAGTGTTGGCAACTTGGCGACCTTTGCCATGGACCAAAACTAATTCCTCAACTTTGAGAAGTTTCAACACTTCCCTTTAATTTTGTAAAATGTTATTATGACCCCCTCAAGGTTTTAAAGTTTATAGTTAATCTTTGTTAATTATATATAATGTAATTTTTTTACATTAACTTTCATTCGTTAATTTAGAATAAATAAATAATCATTGGTTATATCGACTAAAAACAAGGTGCGGCTAACCTAAACATGAAACCGACACCAACCGAAACACATTAGTACAATTATATAACTGTTTTTTATCTATGTTTCAGTCTTCAAAACCGAGTTGCCATAACTTTAATTGTAAACACGACGTATCACACAATGTCGCATTGACTGTTTTTATATTATATATTTATATTTATTTAAAGAACTTTTGTGAAATTCTTATGCAGCAACGTACAAAAAAATAAAGTGTTTTCTACCTACGTTTCAATCTATAATCAATGCGTCACGACCTCATATATTTATCGTACTGTTGCATCACCGCTCGTAGGTTTTAATCGTACCGACCCGATCCCAACATACGAATAAGTTTGCTTGTATATTGGCATATTGCAACTGAAATGAAAACAAAATGACATTATTCTCTCTGTATCTAAACTCCACCATCATTATCATAATATTCTGTTTTATCTACCATGCATAACACCGTTGTTTTCTTGGCAATTGTATAATGAAATTTAAAAAGGTCATTCATTCCGATAACCTCTCAAAAGGATGCTCTTTAACTACAGGAGTGACACGACCAACTTAAAGGCTAAAGCGAAATAAAAATATATATTTTTTATTTTAATTTACACTTTTCGTTGTTTAAATTTGTGTGCATACGACACCATATTTTTCAATGAGAATTGCAAAAGCAATGTCAGGAAGTTTACATTCAGTTAATCAGGTGCTTTCTTTTGAGATGGCTTCAAAGAAGGTCGGCCTATATATAGATCGGTGCTTCATTAAATTTTAGTATAGTTGATCAACCCAAAGCTGATTTTATTTTAGATGATGACACGAGAACTTCTCAATATGCCATCTGGTTTATTAGTTTACAATTTTTTTATCAATACCAGCTCATAAATATATACATTTGATATTGAGTTTGTTTGAATATACATGATACGAAGGCATGTTAAAGAAATTTGTTTTACAATAAATTTTTTATATATTCATGAATAAGAGAATTTCGAGATAAAATTATACGAAAAGCCAATTTGATAACGTTCTTGACAAAAGGAGAATCCTTTTATAACGTGACCGATGGCTTTGTTTAGCCTTTTGGATTCTTATGGTGTTTAGAGGGAATCATATCAAGTTTTCTTTATTAATAAATAAATATAATTGACATTTTATTTATGTGGTTTAAGCACTGTTATTGCAAATTTGCAATTACTTATTACACATTTAGCTGTAACGGATTCTACCATTTGTTTTAAAAGTTGTAATTTCGTTGTTAATTTTCATTTGGCACATTATTTGATTCCACATGAAATTCCGTTTCACACTTTTAGTTTTAAAGAATTGTACCATATTCTAAAATGTTGTAACTATCTAAACTTATAAAATTACGTAAATACACTTTTTTTCGTACTCATATAGGTATCATACGACTTCATACACTTATTTAAAAAAAAAAAAAGCTAACGTGGAAAACGCTTCAAAGGCTACGAAGAATAATTCCCCTAGACAAGTTAGAACTTAATTTTTAGAATTTATAAATAACTTATATGCATGTTAGACTATGTGTAATACCTTAGTGATGGTGATTAAAAATTGACAGTCACGCAGGCACGGCAATATGACCAAATCGGTGTATTATGGGTTAATGATTATAAAACATAAGATGTGGAGGTGTACTAGTTGCCTCGCGTACCTGAAGCTAGTGCTTTTGTCTTGTGCCTTGCTTTCAGGACTTAAAGCGTTTCACGACATTTAAAACCAAGTTCATAGGACAGCAGGACACGTGTCATGATCTTAGAGATACTCAACTAATTTTCTTATGGATAGTTCCTTAAGTCGGAGATTTTAAAGCAAATCGAGTTTTCTACCTTCTACAAACATTTCTCTTTGTTATAATCCTCTATAACCACTCAAATTGTTAGGATATGGAGGGTATTTTAGACATTTTCCATATGTAAAATCCATGTATCTTTGTTTCGCACCAATAAGGTATTAATGAACTCAGTCCAGTTTCATGCAAAAGAATTAGTCAACTGAGTGTTGAGTTTGAATACTGAAGAAAATTATATGAAGATATTTCATAATCCCCAAACTCAATATGGACAATTGTCTATCTAAATTGGTATTAATGTTAATAAGAAGTCATGAAAACTGGAATTTTGACCTGTATTACATATGCTAATTTTTTATTTTTATTTTTAAATAACCATGTGAACCCGTTACCAAAACACCCACTGGACTCAACAAATAACCTGTGGGTTTTATTTAAGAAAAACAAAAAAGGTCATGAAGATGTGTTTTACTTCATTAAATGAATCTGGTTGATTCAAAACTATATTTTCATGTCTAGAAAAAGATGATGTTGAAACGATGATTCATGTGCATTAGGAAGACCATTCATCTCATTATGGATTGTACTTTCATCACTAAATGCTGTACATTGCTCTTAAAAATGTTATAACCTATTATTATTATTATTACCCTTGTGTACCCACATTGATGTGTCAAAGATGTTTGGTTGTTGGTCAATGAGTAAATTAAATTGCATCATTCAAGACATATCTATATGTTATAATATAGGGGTTGGTGTCATTTTCAAGACTATGTCAAATGAATGGTGGGACCATTTGGTCCAATTCTCATTAATACCACTTTCCATGCCAAAAATTTACATAAATTTTTATATATTATGTACACAAACTAATAATCCAACTACCAAACATTTATAGGCTTTTCTACTTTTATGCCAAAAATGTGACCCAGTAATTGATGTCAAATGTCCAACACTATGTAAAGTTTAAATTACTAATTACAATTAGGCTTTCAGGTATCAAAATCTGTACATCAAACTATATCTTTTTCTAGTGATCATGAGAACCCAATCTTAAAAGTTTTAAGGATAGAAAATTAATGAAAGTTGGATTCAAACCTAAGATATTTAAATAAGCATTTTTACCAGCAAATTAGATTCCATGATTAAGAAAGATTAATATACCATGAAAGAAGTTTATTCCTTATATCAAAATTCAACAGGAAGATGCTAAAACTTACAATACGCGCATGACCGATGATTATCCTATGAATGATCACTAACCGTAGAATATGAGGAATATGAACACGAATATTAAGATATAAAAAGGAATGTAATTGAGTACCTAAAAAATCTGAAACCAGAAGAACATCAAAGACCAAAATCGCTTTCAAAATTCGGCATTGTTCTCGTGCCCAATGCAAATGGTGCTCTCATGCTTCCAATTCTGGTCATCCTCAATGCTTCACCAGCATCTGCAGCTCTTTCTAATTCGCGCATTCTTTTTCTTTTATTGTATCTCCATGCCCACAATATGAGCAATGCTAATAACACCAGCAACGCGGTTCCACCTGTTGCTGAACCAACAATTCCCCAAATTCTCTCCTCGATTTTTCTACTGTTATGTGTATGTTTAGATGATTCAGATTCAGGTGCTGCAGGAGGTACTAGAACATGAGGGACAGTTGATTTAGCAACAATGGAGAAATGCCCTTGTTCAGTGGTTAAACATACATTTCCGGTTAACATTTTTGTGAAATTCACTTGACCATGAAGGTCAAACCAAGCACACTTTGCAACCAAACCAACTGGTGTCGGACTTATTCTTCCAAACTTTATTGCAATCGGTTCCTCAGAAGCCCAAAAGTCGAGTTCTGGTTGATTAGAAGCTGATAAATCTGTACCGTTGTAAGCAAGAAGACCTAATATGGGAGCTAGATAGATGTAACCTGGTAAAGAGTAATAAGTTGTCGACCAATTTTTTAAGTTTTGATAGACCAAAACAAGTCTCTCAACATATGGTTGCTCTCTTAAGCCAGTTGGAATCAAGAATTCTTTATAGGTTTGAACGCCTCTACGGTATAAACTACCGCTTCTGAGTCTCAATGCTGATATCTCAATTCCGGTCAAAAATGGCGGGACGATACCATCGAAGGGGATACCAGTACGTGGATTAACAAATGCACGAAATGCATAGTCCTGTAGGGTTGCATCAAGAGCTCTTGCAGGCTTTGGTAGAGGATTAGTTACTTGAGGTTCAACTATTGGCCACCAGATGAACCAAATTAACAGAACAAGTTTAGCTGAACTGCGAAATTGAAGCCTCATATGTATTGATTATTGAAATCACCACTCGGAAACAGAGGCAATGTCTGTCTGTGTGATCTGTAAACTAAATAGTTAACGCCTTTCTCGATGAACAATTTACCGCCAAACACTTCGAATTCTGTAACTTTTGGTTTCAGAACAATGTGGCTAGTAAACGGTAAATCTCATAAGAGGAAATAAAAAGCGGAGAATCAGATATTTGAATTGAAGTACCTATCTCAGTCGATCTGTACTCAATCAAACCCTAGAGTTTCATCAACAAAACTTGAGTTCATCGATTGAAAACAGCCACAATTTGCTTGATTTACGTTACAATCCTTTTTGACAACATGTTTCGCTCATGAACACGCAATCGCAAGGATTACACCTTCAAAACCCTAGCAATCGCATCTGCTATTTTCGGAAAATCTGGAGCCAAAAAGCGTAACTACCGTATGAAATTGCATAAACTTACTAGCTTCGGAGATCGTAACACCACAACTATATATGTTTCTCCTTCGAATGAACATAAACTTTTTCTCCTAATTCGAACGATTTCTCAATCTATACTCGAATCAAGTTGAAACGATTGTTATATTCGCAACTCAGCTTACAAAATCAACGATCATCAAATTAAAACGGAAGGAAGTATTTCAGTATTGAAATCGAATCGTCCGGTAAGTGATTGAACGAAGAAGGTAAGTGAGCTTTACAAAACCTTGATGAAGAAATTAGAGTGTGTAAAGAGAGAGAGAGCTATAGATACAGAGACATGTATGTAGATATGGGGAGTTGCAGTGTAAAACAGCAAACAATTTTGGGAAGAATTGAAGTTGACGTAAATGCCCTCGTCTTATTCATTTATGAACTGTGTACAACAAAGGTGGCAACTGTTTTGCATGTCAATGGACAGCCTAAATTTCTTCTCTTCTTTTTCAAAACCTGAAATATGAATTTAATTACTTTAATATCAATTTTTTTATAACTTTACTGGCTGGTCGAACCAAGAATCACGCATGAACCGGTCCGGTTATTGAAGATAATCGATTGTATTGTACTATTTTTCTTTTTTATTAAAGTGGTAAAGCCAGACTAATTTGTAAACGGTTTCATAACTTGTTTTGAATTACGTATGTTAACGTAAACTTATATTATTTATATTGTCATGCAATTTTAAAATTCGGTTATATTATTTATGTTTTCATCTAATTTTAAAATTCGGTCTGACCATGACCAATACACTAGGTAATAGGTCTGATGTTTGGTCTTGTTCTAAAAACTTTTTTCTAAATTTACATAAGTGTTATTTTTTTCTTATATTTAATTCTGATATATGTTAGTTATTTTTCATTTAATTCATTTTAGACGTTTTTGTTTTCAACTTCTTTTTTCAATCAATGTAAATATTAAATCTCAACTTATGTTATAGAAAATATACTATTTAAGGGATTAGAGTATGTAGACTTTTAGCCATTAAATATATTTAATAACTTAAATTAAATTATTAAGGGGTGGTTGAGTGTTTGGTTGGAATTAGGGGTGTTAATCGGGTCAACCCGATCGGGTTTCGGGTTAATAGGGTCGGGTTAGTCGGGTTTTTAAAAAATTA
>WOUH02000001.1:187950-215427 GCA_009936405.2 Stevia rebaudiana
GCTCTGAACCAGTAAGTGCTGAACCATTCAGACTCTTATTTTTACTTAACCATTCAGATGGTTATTCAGATGTGGAGACCGATTCAGATGTTGATTTTTACATCCCACCAAACGGTCTGAATCTAAACGATTCAGACCTGAGACCATTCAGACCCCATTCAGATGTAAACAAACAGGGCCTAAGTCGGTCAGGGTCAAATATGAGTATTCTCCTAATATTCAAATAAATAAAACGAATACTTTGATTTTAAGCAAATGTGTAATGATGAAATTCAAGTTTTACTTTACTTGAAGATATTATCCTTCTTTTATTCGTTGTTGACTAAAATTTAAGACTCCTTATCATCTCATATCCACCAAGTTAGGACCCATTCTGAAACATTATTAAGAAATATTGTTCACGACAACGTTATCAGAAACTCTTGGCCGATACCATGATAGTTTTGAAACCCATTGTAATCAATCAATGTTTTAGACCATGATTTAAAAATATATATATCAATTAGAACGTATATAGAAAAATAAATTAAAAAGGTACTTGAAAGTACAATGTATGTACACATGACAATGAAGTGAGAGTGGTGGGGGTGGGGGGCATACGTGCATGTGAACAAGCACATGGTACAATAATTGAGGTACGTGAATAAGAAATTTTAAAAAAAAAAAAAAATTAGATCCGTTCAACCATAGCTATTTGTCTTCCATGTTACTACTAGTGATATTATTCTTCCAACACAATACAACAAGATGAAATGGGGAGTTGAGGTTCCATACTTACCCATTTGAATGCCAATATTTTTCTTTGACCATTATAAATTTATAATCATCACAAGTCACTCAAAAGATAGAAAACTGCTGATGCAATACAACCAATTAAGAGAATCTCCAATTGATTGTTACTAGAACCCATAGGCAGCTAGTCAAATGACTCTTACTTATTTTCTCTTCTAATAAATCATTAATGCACTATGTACAAGTGTTTTATGTAGTTCTAACTGTTCTTTAACATAATATTGATTAAAGATTCAAAGATCACAATGATTTAATTGATTAATACCTAATTGCTCATGAACATATGTAAATATCGGGCTATCGGTTTTGTACTTTTGTAGGTGAAAAATAGAAAAGAAATATGATACACTTATTAGATCTTTCATTCATAAAAAAGGGTTATGCATTCAAATATTTACACAAAAAAGTCATCCTAATGTCAAATTCGGCGGTCAAACTAGATGTGTAATGGAATTCACGTGGTCAAAAGAAGAGTAAGGTTTAGTTTGGCACTTACGCCTAATGCTTGATGCCTAATGTCTAATGATTTTTGCCTACCCAAAAACATATGTCATGTGTCGACAACAACATATCCATCATCATTTCTAACATACAAACATCAAATTAAAAACATCAAACCAATCATATAATATAAAGATTTAATCAACAATATTACAACTTCCAACTTCATATCGTTTACAATCTCTATAAGGCTATATGATATCATGTAAATACCAAAAACGAAAGCACAATTCAAGATAGAAGTCGGTTATAACCCAAACATCAAATCTACAATTTTGGAGACCATTGATTTGGCAGGAGAAGCCATGGTTCCACCAGAATGAGGGGTATGGGTGGGACCGTAAGACCGATTAGATGCATTGAAGGCAATTGGGTCTTGTTTTCTGGTGGTGGTTGATGGTGGTATGGGCATGAATCCTTGATTATTGAGTTTATCATTAAGAGATTGACGTTGCATTGGATCCACGGGTTTTACTCCAATTATTAGGGCTCCATTTAGTTGCATCCCGTTCTTGTTTAGAGCCTTCTGAGCATCGAATCGACTCTGTCCAATAATAATACTAATGATTAATATAACAAAGTTAAAAAAAATTGTTAAGTTGATTCCAGTACCAAAAAAAGTGTTTAACTAAGCCATGTGTGTACTCGTTCACAATATTCGATATTGGGATTTTAAAAATCTAAAGATTAAAGTTGGATTTTTTTGGGTATTTACTGGAGTTTTTGAAAAACTGGTGCTTTTTTCGTTGCTTTGTAAAACTAGAGTCTTTGACTCTTTGTTGTTCAAAATAGTAAAGGGTTAAAAGAAAAAGGTTGATTTCGCAGATTGTGACAACATATTAAATTTATTGTTTTACGTTGTCAATAAAAATACAACTTGATTCTATATTTGATACCGTAGAAAATCCAAATATAAAATATTTGGTTTAATTTTTCTATATTTACAGATAAATAATACTGGAAACTAAATTGTATCTAGAATAAATCATTTTTAAGTATATCAAATGATGGACAAAAGGAGATGAGCAAATCTGTGTATTTAGAGTTCTTTTTATATCACAAACTATTACATATTATTATTAAAAAAACTAAATTATATGCTAGAGGAACTAAGAAAACAAACTCGAAATCCTTGTTTAGGATAACAAATTCACATTATTCAAAGTCTAGGCGATTTGGATTCGCTATTTGAGATAACAAAGTACCCATTTTTACATGACAAAGGTGAAACATCACTAACTTTTGCATAATGATTTGTAATAGGACCCGATTTTGCGAAACATACATTAAAGACATAACTGTGCACTTGTGGGTGTGCCTCTATGTGAAGACATTAAAGTGAAACATATATATATACATATATGGGGAAAGTGAATACGGGGCTCTTACGCACCTAACTTGGGTGTGAAACCATTCAAAACTACGACATTTTGATTAAATTAAAATAAAATTTGATTTGTATCTTATTTACTTTGTTATTCTTCATCATTTCACAAATGTTTCGGATGAAAAAACACATCATAAACTTATAATTTATATTGACTTCTTTAACAAACATGTAAAGACATAAAAATAGAAATTCATATTTGTAACTATAGTGAGACAAAAAGTAGTTGAAAGTTTAGTGGATTGATAGAAAAGAACTAGATAAAGATGATTCAAGCTAAAATCTACGTTAATTTAATCAAATTGTCATAGTTTTGAATGGTTTCACACCTAAGTTGGATGCGTAACAGCCCCGTATTCACTTTCCCTCTAATTCATCTCATAATTCATCTTTATCATCAATTTCTAATCTAAAATTATCTCATTATTCACTTAGTGTCATTACTAAATAATCATACAATTGATGTTAGCTTAAAACATTACTTATTTACTTTAAGTCATCATTATTAAAACTTGATACATGAATAGTATTTAAACTAGTCAAACACTAGAATAAGTATATACAGAGAATAATAGCATAGAATGGTTAAAACTTACACTATCTTCATTTATTACTTTTGTGTTCTCCAGTTCTCCTTAGCCTAAACTAAATAAAAATAGAATGATTAAAACTTAACCTACAATATTGCATCAACCTTGCAGCCTTGTTTGTCTTTCACACGAATATAAACATAATGTAGGGTCAAAATATTGGATAAAATCAACTTTCAACAATTTAGCAGTTTAATCAGTTTTTTTTTTTTCATAGAGTGGTTACATACACACACACACACACACACATATATACATATATAGTTTATTCAGTTTACTTGTTGTAAACGTCACTTAACGTATTGAAAAAACTAAATTTCTCTAAATTATGCCAGTATAAAACTACATTACTAACAAAAAGATAAGCAAATGAACCACAAAAATGTTGAAAGTAGGATGGTTTTATCTAACATTAGCCCACTTATATATTGAAAGTTGGTTTGTCTTATCAAACAGTAACCCATTTTTTCTGCTGAAACATGGTATACTTGAAACAACAATCACCCACTTATGTGGTGAAGTTGGTTTGTTTTATTGAACATTAAACCCAGTAATGTAAACTTTAGTCTACATCTTTATCGATAATTCCAAGTTCAACAAACAGTAAATTTCATTTCTCCGAAACTACAAGACCAATATTAGACGCTATATGATTATATATAAAATGCTAAGATGAAGCATGCTACAAAAAGATACAGAAAAACCTGAAAAAGAATGTGCATCCAATTAGAATCTCTTGGACCCAAAACATGTTTAAGAATTACACCACATTTTTCAAACTCCCGAAGAACTAGATTTGTGTCTGCTGGTGAAAACCTGCAAATGTACAATAAATTAAAAAGATACAAAACTTCTTGACAAAAAGAGTCCAGTGATCAATATCCAGTCATAAATGTGTAAATGTAGTAGTAATGTGTGAGATTTAAATCAAATAAAGGTTTCAAAGCTCCTAATTTGGATTGTTGGTCTATGATAGTGTCCATTTATCACCACTAGTAAAGTAAATAGAAATATCAAAAGATTATAAGCTCAGAAATTTACCCATAAACAGTGACCCATTCTTCTTCATCAATCGTACCCACAGGAAAATAATTTTTCTGAACATCTGGTCTTGCAACCTCCTTTGGTGGAGGCAACGTCAGCAAAGCCCCAGGTTGACGATGAACCACACCATCCACCGGAGAACCCGAACCCGACCCTTTATCATCACCCGCACCGTCACTCCTCCCACCTGCAGACCACCAATTTGAAATCACTGCAGGACTCTGCACAGGGTTTGAACTAGATTGGGGCGACTTATTCGGACTTGTGGAAAACAGCTTGTTGGACGGGGTTCGAGCGGGAGTTCTAGGGTTGGAATATTGCTCAGGAGAACCGACCGGGTAGTCTTGGATCCCGGATTCGGGTGAGAAATCGGACCGGTCTTCGAGCGTGAACATGGGCGGTGGTGGTAGATCTGAAGTTGCAAAGTTTTCGCGCCATAGAGCGGAAACGGCAGCCGCTTGTCCCGGGGTTGTGAATTTACCGGATCCAGTTCGACGGTTGGTAACAGGGGTGGCTAAATCAGAGAAGAACAAGGACTGTCTACCACTTGATTTGGGTGTCCGGTGAACAGTTGAGCTCATCTTTGATCGGTGAAGAAGATGAAATGAGACAAAATGATGGTTGCGGTTCAGCCTCCTAGGCTCTGGTTATTGGATTTTCGAAAGCCCTAGACGCTGGATCGTGGAGAAATGAGAACAAGGGTTTTACGTTTGTTTTGAATTTTCAAGATATTGTAAGCATTCGTCACACTAATTGGGATTCGGATTATAACAATTTTGGGCCTTGTTATTCTGTATGGGCTTAGACTTACGAACGACTCTTACCGAACCGAACCCAAGTCCATACAAATTGATAGTTTGAGCCCGGCTCCTGTGTTCAAACCGGTTTGAAAGTTGAAACTACTTTAAACAGAACCAATTATCAGTAGTTAAAAAACGGTTAAAACCAAAACCAAACTGATTCCCTCTTCAAATTCTAGTTTCTAACGAAACCAGTTCTGACTTTTTATTGACCAAAACCGTATCAGCTAGAAACTAAAAGGTTCGTGTACATATAGTCAGAACATCTGATGTGAATGGGTGAATCTGTTTTAGTATACTTTGTTTGGGTAAAAAAAATATCAAGTTAAACCGATGGTATCTAACATTATCATATTAAACTATTCAAAAAAAATATTATCAAACAAAAATCTTTTTAATTAATTTTTTTTAACAAACTATGTGGTATTATGACATCTGCCCTCAATTTTGCTTCGTCGCCCTCTGTTGGCCTTAAAACAACTGGCTGGGTTGTTTCTTTGTGACATATAGGTCTTGGGTTCAAGCCATTTAATAGTCTTTTTCACAAAGTATAGGGTAAGACTGCTTGTATCTATTCGAGAACAATCCGAGCCCTTCTCGGATCATGCACAAACACGAGAGCGGCACAACAACAAAATTAGCCTAATGCAACATATTTATTGATAAAACAGTTGGATTAAATCTGATGCACCATTTTATGAAAAAAAATTGCTTTGTTTATATTTTTGGTAGTACGGGTACGCGTAGAGGTGTACAAAACAGGCTTTTTTTTCCCCAACCCGGACCGGTTTGGAAACTGGTTCGGTTTCAAATATGTGAGGTTCAAACAGGTTTGTGCTAAACCGGTTCGGTTTAGAAACCAGTTTGGGTCGAGAATATTAGAAACCTATCAAATCGATTAGGGTCGTGTTCAAACCGGTTTGTGGTCTTAAACTGCTGGTTTGGTCGGTTTGAAACGGTTTGGATTGGGTTTAAACCGGTTTGATACCGGTTTTATGGTTCAGGATCCCAACCCGAATACAAACTGCCGGTTTGGATGAAACCGGTTTCCAACAGGTTCGGTTACGATTTTGAAACCGGTTCGGGTCTAGAAACCGGTTTTTTGCCCATCTCTAGGTACGCACGTCCTTTTCTCGAGTTTTATTATTGGCTTCTACACTATCGTAACAACTCATTATAACCCAATAATTTAATTACATAGTTAAAAACAAAACCTGGCTAATATTTAAACATACCATACCTCATTTCATATCTTCATTGGACCAACAACTGCAAGCGTGACGAACATCACATTTATTTATTTAGCAGAACCACTAATGGCGTATAGATTCACGAGCCTCATATCCATACAAAACTTCACAATCACGGACTTACCTGCATATCATATTCCGCCACGTGTCTTCACTTCATTCCTCCTTTTCCGTTTTTAAACACCGATCACCACACTTCTCAACAACAACACTGACCACAAAACACCACCGACTGTAAGTTCCGGCGAAGAAATGATGAGTAACGTGCTCAAAACGCCACCGGAATATACGCCCAAGGATGTCGCGAAAGTCGAGACTGCAACCGTGAGTGAGCCGAGCAGGAGGTTGTTCCGTAACTATCACGTAATGCATGTGACCTTGCGACTTGTTTGTTTGTCGGCATCCATGGCTTCCGTCGTCGTCATGATCACCGCCAAAGAGAAATCGACTCTCTCACTTTACGGGTTTGATCTCCCTGTTTACTCCAAATGGTCATTCTCTGATTCCTTTGAGTAAGTCCTTAATCCCATCTTAGAATTTTTTTATAAATGGTGCTTGTTATGAGTTTTTAATCACTTGGGGGGCTTGATTTGGAAAGGTGATGCTTCTAGGGCTATCGTCACTAGTAATTATGTGATTTTCGTTGGTTTCAGTTAATTAGCAGGGTTTAAACTAGATTAAGAGCCATCTCCACTGGTAGTCGCGATGACTAATGCCAACTCACACATAACCGAGCCACCTCAGCATGTATTAGTGGTGATGGCTCTTAATATAGTTTAAACCCTGCTAATTAACTGAAACCAACGAAAATCACATAATTACTAGAGCCATCGCCACTGGTAGTGGCGATAGCCCTAGAAGCATCACTTTTCCAAATCGAGCCCCCCAAGTGATTAAAAACTCATAACAAGCACCATTTATAAAAAAAATTCATAATCCACAAGAATCTAAGTGCTCTTCTAGCTGGTTGGCTTTTAATTCCCATGGTTATCTGTAAAAAGATTTTGAAAACATTTATCAGCACCATAAGTGGTGAACAGGTCCACAATTGGACTCAATAAAACACACAACATACTATAAACAAATGTCATCTGCTTAGGAACTGAAGCAGAAACCCGTTCGTCTGATACCATAACCTTCCAGCCATATAACCAACCACTCTTGAGGCGTACCCCAAACAGTGAATACCATTTGATCATACGTATTTATGTTCATAATCTAGTGTTTGTCACGTAGGCAATTACCACCAAAAGCATTTACAATAATCATATTGGTTTTCAAAAATATCATATTTATTATAAACACATTTGTAAAATATAAACGTATTCACCTTGACCGTGTGGCGGGTGACATGATACCTTAGTTTTTTCTAGATACTAAACAACACCTCCTAATGTCTTTCGCAAGTATTCTTATAAACAGAACTTCTGCAAACTCCTTTTTAAACGTTACCGACCCTAATGAGATACAAGGTTGAAAGGTATTCTTAAGTTGTAAATGAAACGAACGTATATATAATTTTCTTACCAATGATTCCTAGCCCAAGTGGTTAGGTGGAGGTGTTGATTTGGGGCTCTCCCTTTTGTCTAGAGGATATTTACTTTGGGTATTCCTGTAACGAGGGAGAAGTGCACCTCGGATAGATGGCTACTAGTTCGAACCTAAGAAGGAGAGATGGTTTATGGATTCCATTTGGTTCTCGCTTTTTTAGGGGTACAGTCACACAGAGGTCGAGGAATCGACCTTGCCTACTGGTGGAGCTATGCAAAGGAACCTAGACATGGATTGTATTGACTATCTTCTACGTGGTGAAGTTTTGGAATCACTGGATCATCTGTTTACCTCGTGCTACATAGTAACAATTCTATGGCAATGAGTGAGTGATTGAGTGGTGTAAAATTTCGCCCATCTTGGCTCTTTCAATCAATGATTTGCCGCATTTTCATAATATGTGTTATGTTAATGAAGTAAGAGGAAAATGATATAGTCGGTTAATATGTTATCATGCTATATTGCTAGTGTTTATGAAAGCGTGCAAAGAGTATGTGTTCTCAAACAAAGAAAGATCAATATCCAGATTAAAGGAAGAAATCAAGGCATAAACTTTCCTATGCGTAAAAGCAAGATCCAAGATTTAATCCCTATAGTGTTAGGCTGAAGTAAATTTAACTTCTTTAGTGATTTGTTTTTATAAATCTTTTTTTTTTCAAGCTCCTGGCTGGTTTTATATCTGTTTTCCTTTTTATAATAGTGCCGCCTCCAAAAAATAAAATTAATTATTTGTTTGAAATGGATTACAATTATAGTACAGATAATTATCATCAAAAATATAGATCCTAATAATAATAATAACTATCCTACTAATATATTGTCTTGAAATCACGAAATATAAAAACTTTCGCAAATACGGTAAAGAAAAGGGCTATTAGATGTAATTTGACGATGATTACGAAGCTAGGAGGTAGAACGGGTGAGTTTGGAGTCAGAGGCGACTGAGACTACCGACACCGTGTTTCACTTCGGGAATCACAAAACCACCGCTGAAATTCAACCGGAAGGAGCTCCGGCAGCGCCGGCGCCGGATAACGCGGCAGAGAGTGAGCTCCGGCGAAGAATGAGATACTGCGCGATTCGATCAGCCATACATCCATCCATTTCTACTGCATTCGAACAGTATGGGTAATTGTGGTACTCGCGAAGAATCTGCCGTCGTTTCAGATGCTCATCATCAAGGTTTCCTTTTTACTTTTTCATCGTTATCTGTTTGACTTTTCGGTATTACTTCCAGATCTAGGTCGCCTTTTTAATGTTGGCGTGAAATTGAATTATTGTGCGTTTTGTTGCTTCGTTTTCAAGTCAATTGAATGTGCATTTTCTATAATAACTTGTTACGATTGATTATGGACAGTCAATCAGCTACAGGTGATATCTGGTAAAAATCAGGGTTTGGTTAAGAAGCACAGTCGGTCGATTTCGGATCTGAGTGATCCTTCAACACCTCGTAACAATGTGAACGGTATTGAAGATTTACGAAATAACTCGTTGCTGTACACTCATGTCATTGCATTCACTTTGTTTGAGCTTGAAACAATTACCAAGAGCTTCAGGTCTGATTACATTCTTGGAGAGGGGGGTTTTGGGACCGTTTACAAGGGTTATATTGATGAGAATGTTAGGGTAGGTCTCAAATCTTTGCCTGTTGCGGTTAAGGTTCTCAACAAAGAGGGTCTTCAAGGTCACAGAGAATGGCTTGTAAGCTTTTCAATCCTTATAATGATCTAGCTCTTGTTTTGTTTATGTGGATTAGATAATCGAAATTGGTTTAATTAATATTGGAAATGATGTTTCATGTGGCAGACAGAAGTTAATTTCCTTGGTCAACTCAGGCATCCCAATTTGGTGAAATTGATTGGGTATTGTTGTGAAGATGATCACAGATTGCTTGTTTATGAGTTTATGTTTCGTGGAAGCCTTGAAAATCACCTCTTTAGAAGTATGTACATTTTGTTTCTGACAGTTAACTTTATTCCTTCTTTTCTTCTAGTTTTGGTACAGCATGATTAGTATGTAGTATCATCAACCATGCTAGTTGTCACAATAACTTAATTGTGATCTTAACATTACATCCTTGCTGACAGTATTTAAACTATTGGACTATTAGTGTTTACTGTCTAGTAACTATGGAAATTGCAATAGCAAAGTTGTTAAAAGCTCATTGCTCAAGGTACAATAGGCACATGTGGACTTATAAATGCAAGAAACATCATAATAAAAGAGTATTGGTATAGAGATAAAATAGATATTGTTGGGTTCTTGATGGCATAGTGAGTGGGGTATTGGGTTGGTGATTACTTTTTTGTGTTAAGATATAAAGAATAATAAAGACATTGAGGAACTACATTTTTGGATTCTATTTTCTTTTCAAACTTGTCTCTAGATTACTGGTTCTTCATTTCATGTCACATATCTTGTTTGGATGCATTTGAGATCTACCTTTAACCTATCAGAATGTTCATTTTTTTAGCTTAAAAAAACATGGACTAATGTTTTTTGTCTACAATATAGAGAACTTCATATTGCGATTTGTGATTGACTTTAAAATTGCAACGCAGTATATGATATAATATTTTTGTCATCGAGCACTACGGTTGATTATTTAACCCTTTTTTGGGTCATCTTGGCCTACCATGTTGTTTCACTCTCTAACTCTTGCGTTTTATCATGTTTAAGTTGCAATAAAACAAAAAAGTTGACCACATACTTTTAAACAGAGTCTTTGACTAATAATGAAATGCCTTAAAGCAATTGGCAATTAAAATGAATTGTGGACCAAAGTCAATGTCACCATATCTTGTAATGGTTGCAATTGTCATATAGATGGATTTGGATAGTAATAAAATATAATAAAGGAAAGTAGAATTTATTTGGATTTGGCATATAGTACCCTCTATTTTATAGATTTTTTTTTGTTTTTACTTCTATAATTTTTTTTTGAGGTATTCAGAAACAAGTGCACCATTATCATGGTCAACAAGAATGATGATTGCACTCGGGGCAGCAAAAGGACTTGCATTTCTTCACAATGCTGAAAGACCTGTAATTTATAGGGATTTTAAAACATCTAACATATTGTTGGACTCAGTATGTGGTTTTTATAATTCCTATTTGAGTTTTAATTGTTTAATAAAGTTGGTTAATGAATAACGAGTATCGTGTACCTGCAGGATTATACAGCTAAATTATCTGATTTTGGTCTTGCAAAAGCTGGCCCACAAGGAGACGAGACCCACGTGTCAACTAGGGTTATGGGTACCTATGGTTATGCTGCTCCTGAATATGTTATGACTGGTATGGTTTTCAGTATCTTGTTATGATTTTAGTTTATAAGTTATTATGGTTTATTTCTTGTTTTAACTCAATCTTTTAAAATTAGGATTTTTACCTAATGTAGGATTGTTGTTTAGGAAAAACCAGCTAAAAACTGGATTTTATATACATAATACATTGGAACATGCAATTGGGAAGTGTAACAATTGCTTTTATAGGGTGCAGGAGGTGCGACCGCACAGGGCCCGTTTTTTTAAGGGGCCCGGAATTTTCAAATTTTTTTGTATATATTTTATCAAAAAAATTATATATATTTTATAAAACAAAAATTATAATAACTATTGAGAATCAACTACTAGAGAATATGAATTATGAAGATTTGATCAACGAATTTGCTTCAAAGACTGCTAAGACGGTTCATTTACTTATATGAAGGTCTTCATTTAGTTACAATATTTTAGTTTTGTACTATTTATTAACTTAATTAATTTCAGTTAACGCTGATTTTTTAAATAGAAAATTATATATAGGAGGCCTTTTTTTGGGACTCGCACAGGGCACCCGAATCCTCGGAGACATCCCTGGTAACAAATATGATTTTAAAAAAATTTAAAATAAGCTTCTTTCTGATGGGTGATTAATTAAATTTGGTCTAGTCATGGTTTTTTTTTAGAATATATATTAGGAGATAATTACTCTGCTAATGACATGTATTTAACATTCTACAGATCAGGGTACCTTGTTAGAATCTTAAATTTTAAAAAGGAATAATTAATTGAAAATTATTCCAGTATCAATGATATGACTAGCTTTGTACTTATATGCTGTTAAGGTACACAAACATTATACACTAAAATATCTCATTAGAGTTTTGTCTTTTGTTCCATATGTAATTTTTTTTTTTAACAAAAACTTGTAGTTCCTTGTGTTTTTTTTTTTTTTTTTTTTTTTTGTGTTTTTTTACATTGTGATGAGATATCAAGTCTCATACATTACATTACCATATAAAAATATTAAATAAATAGATACAAATTAAAGTGATTATTTTTACGTTTTGAACATCTTCCTTCTCTTTCATGCCTCATAAGTCATAACTAAGTTAACAAGTTACAAAACTTGAGGAAATATGGGTAAAATAAAAAATATGAAAATCAAGTAAAAATAAAATTCATGTGTTTGTAATGTTTTTCTAGAATTGATTTATGTTGACTTTTCTGTTGACTTGAGTAGGACACCTTACAGCAAGAAGTGATGTATACAGCTTTGGAGTCGTTCTTCTAGAATTACTAACCGGAAAGAAATCCGTTGACAAAACAAGACCAAGCAAAGAACAAAGCTTAGTGGACTGGGCCCGGCCCAAACTAAACGACAAACGCAAATTACTCCAAATCATCGACCCAAGATTAGACAGTCAATATTCAGTCCGCGGGGCCCAAAAAGCTTGCAGTTTAGCATACTACTGTTTAAGTCAGAACCCAAAAGCAAGACCGTTAATGAGTGATGTGGTTGAAACCTTAGAGCCGTTACAAACCAGCACCAGTTGTTTAAACGAGGTGTCGTTATCGAATTCGTTAATGGGGGTGAACCGTCCGGGTGCTTACCAGATGCACCACCGGTTTGTTCAAACTGTTGGTGCCGGTGCCGGATGTAGATCCGCGAACCCGAATTGTTCTCCGGGACCCGCGACTGCTTGTCGTGTCAGATGAGAAGTTTGTGAAATATTGTTGTGTTATGGTGGTAGTTTGTAAATTTTCTTTTGAGTGTGTTTGTTAACTTGTTGGTACTTGAGATCATGATGATGATGATGATGCTTGTACATGGTGATGGTATGATGATGATGTAGGTCATGTTTTGAGATTTATTGTGTGTTTTTAAATGGTTTTGAAGTTATTGTGTGAAAGTGTTTAGCATCTTTTTTTAATGGTTTTTAAGTAGCGTAATTCGAAAGAATAATGAATAGTTTAATGATGTCATTCTTGTCAAAAAGTTAAGATACCCATTCGTTTTATGATGAGTTTGTATTTAAAATAGGCTGAGGTGTCATTCGTGTTATAATGAGTTTTTTTAATTTAAAATGAACATGTCACTCGTGTTATTGTGAGTTTATTCAAAGTATCTATATTATTATTAGAATAATAAAGCTAAAGGCTTTTAACATGGTGTAGCTAGTGACTTCTCAAATAAGAGGTCTTGAGTTTGAAATTGTATGCTTTTATCCTAGTGGTACTAGTGACTTATAAAATATAAGGTTTTGAGTTCGAAACTCTCTTAAGGCAATGACTAAAGAGGTCGGGGTTTTCCTCGTCATATGGCACACTCTAATAGTTAGGTAAGTTGCTGCACGATCCTACTAGAGAGTGATGCCGTAAAAAAAGTGCCATACTTTTTAAATAAAAGTTTGTAGTGTATTTTAAACAACTTGATCCAAAATAATCGGTCATTCAAAAACAAAACGATAACAATTTAAACTTGCAAAATATAGTAGAAACTAATACTAAATAGTTTTTTTTTTTTTTGAAGTTTAAAATTTAGATAAAAAAAATGTATTTACGTAAAATTTAAATCATAGTATAACAGTTATATTCTATTTTTATACTCATAACTCTAATATCCTTGGACCATTATCATCCCATCACCGATATGGCGCCTATAAGAAGACATGGTACCGAGAAGATAGGTGACGACGGGAGAGAGGGAAATAACATAGGCGACATGAGGAGTTGATGACAGTCAGTAACACTCGTCCCCTACGGTCTACTACAAATTATAAATAAAGAATATAAAAAATCTAAAATCAAATAATATTCATTTTACGAAAATATTATTCGATAGTATATGATAATATATTAATTCTTAAAAAAATCAAAATCATGAGCATCAAGTTAGTGAAAGTAAGGAAGCATGATAAGATACAGACATCAAGGCAAGTGACAGAGAGGCTTGTTCACATCAAGATTCCTTCATTATCCTACTTTCCTTGACCCTTCTACACCACACATACTCATTCAAAAACTGTCTTTTGTCTCTCTTTCTTCCATCTCTCCTTGTGTTCTATGATTATTATTATGGAAGCCATTAAACACATCACCTCCATCTTCTTCATGTTTCTTTTCATCTACACATCAACTTCAGGCAAGTCACCTCCTTAATCATCTAGTCACTATATTAGTCAGGGTTTATTATATTACGTAAAAGCTACTGTAATAAACTCTGACTAATGTATTCTCTTAAATAAGAATTTCATTTTTGGTTTATGATTCAATAACCATACAGGTTTCATAGAACCGAACCCGGTTAGAGCTGACTTGCCAATACTGATACCAGTGCCAGTAACACCGGGACGGAGTGAATATCGCGTGGCAGCTGAACTGGACCGCGGTGGACAACGACGGAAACTCGGTCCATTTCAGGTATGCTTAGTATGCCGGTGTTGCGTGATGGCAACCGATCCATCCACATGTTCGAACATGCCGTGTTGCTTCGGCATCGACTGTCAGCTTCCAAACAAGCCGTTTGGTGTGTGTGCATTCGTCCCCAAGACTTGCAATTGTACCACTTGTGCTACTGCATAAGATTAGTTATTCAGATTCGATTTTGAAAAATTATATATATTATATTGTACATGTGACAGATAGCATATGCTTATGTTTCCTAGATTTGTCTTAGAACAAGACCACTCGTCCGTCATCGACAATTATTAAAATACATGGTTTTTGCAGAGAATGTGCACTTTTCATTGGGTCACTACGCTATCTTCGGTGTTTTTTGTTTTATTTTGGTAACCGTGTCATTTCTTTTTTTTTTGTTTACCAACTACAACATTAGTTGAGATATAAGATCACACATACTCTCACATCCTTTCCCACTCTTTCCCGCTTCAAGTCAGTGCCACATCAGTTTTTCCCGGGTTTTCTCACTTTTTCCCATTTTACACGGTATCGTCCCACTTTTCCCAATTTCTTCACACTTTCCCAATTTCTCTCTTTTCTCTTCTCCTTTTCGGTGAAACCCGGTGTGTGCTTCCCGATTTTTCCCACGCCGAAAGTGGGGGGTGGTGTTCTTGAATGGAGCTGGTTCTTCCCACTCTTTCCCGAGCCCCACTCCACGTGGCCTAATAAATGACTAAAGAAATTTATCTCGATAACGAAATTAATTGTATATTACTCATTTTTAATTTAAAAAGAGAGAAATGTAGCATTGTGATTAGTTATATAACATTCTTAGAGCATTCACATCAGGTTCTCCATCCCTATTTGTACTTTTTTCAATTAAATAATATTCTTTTTCATACCTTTATCATTATCTCTTTCTCTCTCATTCACCCACAACCATTTTAAAAAACTATTAAAATAACATCATTACATTCTCTCTCCAATTTAATTTACAAAATCACTCCATTTTCTCTCTCCAATTCTCTATACATAGAGAATCTACCACTTTCTCTATATCTCTCCACTCACAACCACTTTCAATAAATCTCTATAATATAGATAATATACTCACATATTTTTTAGAGAACCAAATGTGAATGCTCTTACGTATTTACTTGAACCCCGTTAAGAAATGTCTAGAAGCGAAAGGTACAAGTGAATAATCTGGTTCTCACGGTTATATATATTTTTTAGTCCATCTAACGGCTACCTATACGTGTGTTTCTATGCATACAAATGGTTTTACACATGGACATATCCGTAAGGAATTCTCTTGGAAGAAGTGGTATCCGTTGGTAATCTAGAACAACTGAAATTTCCGTGGAAATCTCATTTGAAGTCTTAGCTTCACGATTGCCGACAGATCGTCGACATATTCTTTTAGAAAGGTGAATGACCGAAACCAATAAAGTTCCCTTGATGAGCCATCATTACACATTGATGGATTACCGACACAGGGGAAGGTGGGAACCTCAAAAAACTGAAGAACCTCAAGAAACCGGCTCAAACGAACTCCGATTGATCTCGTTCTGACCTCATTGAAACTGGCTTTTCGAACCCTAACAAGAAAACACTGAACTCTAAACCTTAACCTTAAGGCTAAACCCTAAGAGCTAAAAGCTCAACTTAAAAGTTAAACCCTAAAGTTAAACATAAATCTAAATTCCAAACCGTAAAAGCTAAACCCTAAATATAATTATGTTTAAAGTTCAACGATCTGGTTCCAATGACACCAAAATAAGCTCAATCAAAGTTTGTTTAAGCTTCACTTAGGTTACCCAATTTTTTTTATGTCCCCCAATGAACCTTTCTCATATATAAAATATATGTTTTTTTTTGGTTGAGACTCTATGGAAAAACATCTTTTTCCCTGAGGATAGATATCAGATTTACCTATATCTCACCCTCCTTGACATACAAATAACAGTGAGATTTACTGGATAGGGTTGGGTTTAAATAGGGAGGAGGCTTAAGGTAAGAAGGGTAAGGAGGGCTTTGGTAACGACACGTGGCAGGAGGAAATTTTTGAAGGAGGGGTATATTGGTAATTGTGTCCGGCTCGCAAAAAAAAAAATTCTAAATTTTTTTTAAACAAATTTAAAAAAAAAATTCAAAAATTTTAAAAAAAATTTCGAAAATTTTTTTTAAAAAAATCATTTGTTTTTAAATTAACGCACAAAAAAAAATAAAATTTTTTTAAGTTTAAATTTTTTTTATTTTTTTTAATTTTTTTTAAGTGAACTGAGCCCAATCATTGTGTTTTTGATATGCATCATTGTGTTATACGAAGTGTAGGTTTGTGTCATGATTTGTGTTTTACGACTGTCATTGTGTTATACGACTATCATTGTGTTATACGACTGTCATTGTGTTATACGACTTTCATTGTGTTATACGACTGTTATTGTGTTATATGATTGTGACGATATTACCCTTCATGCCTTTTCAAAATTCCGAATAATTACTAAAATGCCACCACGTTAATCCTGGCCGTTTATCTTAAGATCTAATGGATGGGATGACTCTTTACCCTAAGCCTCCTTCCTACTATAACCCTACTCTTACTGGATATTATGATTAACTAATTTTGTGGTTGAGACTATCGGTAGGTGAACTGTTAGTATTTGCCGATAACAAGGTGGATAAATTTTGTTTATCTTTTTTGGATTTTTGTCTGATCCGACAGCAAGTACTAATGAACACAAGCCGTTGATGTTTTATCGGTAATAGTATATTTAGTATCACCAACGCATTCATAGATTATCAAGAACTATTTTGCGAGTATCTTTCAATTTGAGATGCAAATCAATAATTGCAAAATTAAACCTTCTATTATACTTTCTCGACTTATAAGAACGTTTTGAGGAATGATACAAATAGGTATATTAGATGTGAATCAAATATTCAAAACATTATTTAAAAAAAAATTAAGCTTCGCCAAACAGGCGAGTAGGGTCAGGTGGGTTAATTAATGGTCAGAATGTGTTCAGGTCAGAACAAGTTGATTAAAAAACCTTTGTCAACTTCTAATCCTGTTAGTTTAGCAATATTTTATATGTTACACTACACATAATATATAACTAATAGGAAGAAAGAGCTTTCAAGGAATGAAAAAGAATGAATCCTACTAATTTGGTAAGACAATTGTCCACAAAAAGAATTAACCAAAAATAGAGAAAGATGTTCATCATGTGTCTCCTATATAGAATATACATTTGAAACAATCTATCAAGACATGTATCAGCTCACAAACAAATGTCACATCCAACTTATTATACAAAATTGTACTCACGCGTAGCGGATTCAACAGTGTTGTAAATTAACATCGCAACGGTCATGGGCCCCACACCACCCGGAACAGGGGTGATCAATGAAGCTACCTTTGAGGCTTCCTCGTAGCACACATCGCCAATTAGCCGGTAACCTTGTTCACAACTTGTGTCCTGCACACCATGTTAGTTTACGATTGGTTTGAAGTCAAGATTTGAAATTTAGTTAATCAAGTTTATAATATAAAAAACACACAACATTAACAGCAACAACCATAACCAGTAAATCTCACTTATAGCAAAGTTATTGATAGGGTCTAATGGAGTGAGATGTTGGCAAACTCAATACTGTAGAAGTCGCTAGACGCTACCAGGTCGGTCGACTAGGAAGTTGCAAGTACTCGAACATGATAAATTTTTTTCAAAACAAATATTCAAATTATATATATGTCAAATATTTATAACAAAATATGTGAATATCAATATAAATTTTACATGTTCTTTTCCATCAAATTGTATTAAATGTCGTTCTAAAGAAAAAGAAAAACAAATCTGACCGAGTTGACCGGGTACACCCGAGTAACTGGTCGAGTACACCCGAGTATTATTAGCTGAGTAGACCAAAAATTTTGACTGAGGTTGACCAACTTTGACCGGTTCCAAGTAATATTGACCAAGTTATAAAAAATCACCTCGAAACCCAACGAGTACCAAATACTCGGGGGAAAGAGAAGCTACTTAAAGAGAGACCCCAAACTCAAAATACAAACAAACAACCAACAGACAAACGGACTGTTTTAAACAAAAAAATATTGACGAAATTATATAACCAAACGATAACGTTTGAGTACCTCAATCGGATAAGTTCCGACATCAACCACCACAGCACCGGGCTTCAACCAACTTCCACGAACCATATTAGGGACTCCTACGCCGCTTATCAAAATATCAGCTTCGCGTGTGATTTCTTCAGGGTTTGATGTTGATGCGGTCACAACGGTAACTGTTGCATGGTGCCTCTGATACACAAGTTACAAGTTACAATGCGTGGCGAGTTGATGTGGTAAACTATATATGTATATATAGAGGTGGATTCAAATGAGAACCATTGGGAAACATTTTATTCACTAGTGTTCGGATTTACTATAGACTATTAATAGTTTCAAAAATAATGTAATCACAGATAAATACATGTATGTATTCAGCAGAGAATACATAATAAGTATCAATATTCAACAAACGGAATTAACACGTGAAAAAAATGGCTCTTAAGAGTACTCATTTGAATCCACCACTATACATATATAGGGACGCGTTCTTTTCAGAACCAACAATATGTTGAGAACTGCAATAACCACATAAGATGTGTACGTACCAATTCAATGAAAGAAATAAAGTTGAAAAAATAATGCTTTATTTATCTCTTTCCACCGTTCATTGATTTAATCTCCTCTCTCTAGAATTATTCAAAAAAGTATAAAAATGTGCACATCTCTGTGTGTATATATATATATATATATATGCTTTGGACAAAAAAACTACAAATATCACATTTGTTTAAAAGAAATCTTAGATATATTGAATCCACATACATTCTAATCAATTAATATAATAAAAAGTACATGATAAAAGGCGATTCTCTCAGTTCTTAACATATTATTGATGTTCAACCAAAACGCCCCTATATAATATATATATACAAACACAATCACACATATACATACATAATACATAGAGGGAATGGATAATATGAAAACCCACTTGAGTTGAGAAAACCATGTAAACCCATATTTTACATATGTAGCCGAGGTTTTTTAAATTTTTTAAATTTTATTTATATTTTTATTTGTTGCATTTTACATTCAATTTTATGACTTTTGGTGAAGAAATTTGTAAAAAGCGCCGACTAGATTTTTTTAAATAATTTTTTTTGGTGAAAAAACATATGTCACATATGTAAAAACACCTGCACAACTTTTATACATGTGAAAAAACGTTAATTTTTTATATTTTTTGCTTATTTAAAAAAAAAAAGTGTTCTAACGCTTTTTTTATTTTATTTTATAAAAAGTGACGAAAAATCGAAAATACATATAAAACCTACCATACTTTTAAAAAAAATTATTAATGAATTTTTACATGAGTTTCTTGGGTTTTCTCAACTCAAGTGGGTTTTCATTTTATACATTCCTTATATATATATATAGAAAGAGAGAGAGAGGGAGAGAGACCTCTAACAACAAAGATGTGGGTAAACCAACAATATTGCTTCTTCCAATAACAACCGCTTTCTTTCCCATAATTTCGACACCATATCTTATCAACAACTCAATACAACCTTTTGGAGTGCAAGAAATAAACAACGGTTCTCTTCCTCTCATAGCTAAATTTCCAATATTCATTGGATGAAAACCATCTACATCTTTTTCCAATTTCAATACATCCAAAATCTTCCCTTCATTTAAATGCTGTTTCATTCACTTCATTAGTAAAAAGACAATTCTACCCTTCTACATTAAATCCAAACCAGAGTAAAACTGTAAAAGTTAGTTACCTGAGGAAGAGGAAGTTGAACAAGGATACCATGAAAAGATGGATCGACATTAAACTGCATTATCGCATTACAAACTTCACCTTCAGTACAATTATCTGGAAATTCGGTTAGTTTAAAGTTGATTCCAGCTTCTTCGCACGCGTTTATCTTGTTACGAACGTAAGTTAAGGAATCTTTTCTTTTGCCTACTAAAATTACACCCAATCCTGGAACCGCACCGATTGTTTTCTTCATTCTTGTTACTTCATTTGATACTTTTGATATGATTTCTTCAGCGATTTGTTTTCCATCGATTACTTTAGCAATGTGTTCACTAGCTGTATAAAAATATCAGTAGTTATGTGTAAATTTATTCGTTAATTTGAGTTTCGTGTGTCAACTAGATGATTGAGGTTACAAAGAAATCAGACATAGGGTTTGTGTACCAATTGTCACAGGTTTATTTTGGATATTAGTATTTGAGTAAAATAAGGTTAATATGATTAGTTAATTTATTTATTTTTGTTTCCTATTTTAAGTGCAATATGAGTCAAGCAAATAGCTCAACACGTTGTGTTCGTGTGTGTTCGATTTTTAGTGTAATTTCCAACAAACACTCGTTAATTGATTTCAAGTTTCTAAATTTTATCATATTGGGTACTCAAGTTCAAAATTTTCAAGTTTTTTCTGCTTACAGCATGATTTTAATTTTTAATCACACGTTTATGTTCTATTTCCTATTTTCATTGTTTATTTGATGTTAAACTACTCTGGGTATGTAAGTTTATAATAACTTTTTTATGTACAAGAAGTAATAAGTTCAAAATTTTCAATTGTAATTACTTTATAAATGCTTTTAACTAAATAGTAAATACTCTACATATGAATACTTTATAGCTTGCAAGAAATGAAGAAACATACTTAATAACTGATTAACAGTACAAAAGCAATATCATGCATCAATAACACTACAAAATGCTGAAACAAACCTAAATTAGAAGAATAAAGCAAAATTCCATACTATTAACAAAATTTGAGAAGTAAGATAAAAAGTCAAATTGCTTACAGAGTTTGTGGGTAAACGGTTGACTACAATTGGTAGAGTTAGAATTCCATATATCAGGGAAATCAATGGAAGCAAGAGAAGGCGACTTCAAGATTCGGTTATCAAAACGGGTTGCAAATGTATTTATAGTTCTTGAATAAGATTGCAATAAGGTATTCTTTCTCCACCCAGAAACAATAATACTTTGCAATTTATTCTTTAATGTCATTGTTTTGCTTCTTTTGCTAATACTTCCTTTTATTATAATAGATCATAAATCATCTTCTTCTCTGAACTCCTCGTATGCATAATTTCATATATTTCCACAGTTAATCAAGACAGCAAGACAATAATTCGATTCGCAAATATGAAATTCAAGGGATAATTTAGTGAGTAAGCAACACCAATCAAATCATATACCATAATGGCTATTTCAAATCCAATTAGCCGAGAAAAGTTCCAAAAGTCGGTGTTTAACGGACCTAAATACATCAAAAAAACCTTAATTTAGAAAAGAGTACTAACAGAAAGTGATAATTAAAGAACGAAGATGAACGATTTTACATCAATTTGGTTACATTCCCAATTTGAAATTGAATAAAAGGTCGAACTATTAGATGGAAACAACTTATCAAAAGTTGAAACAGGATGATAGAACATTTACAGAAGATTTATGAACTTACTCAACTTGGAGGATCCAGAATATCTCTTCTTGATAATCGGTGTACGAATATCGATAGTTCGATACCGTATACTGGGTTAGTGCCTTAGTGGGTTGTGTTCGGCGGCCAGTTAGAAAGTGAGATGGGTTTTTTTGAGGGTAAAAGATGGTTCAAAATCGAGAGAACAAATAGACAATATGTAAAATCCATTTTGGGTTTTTTTTTTTTTTTTTGTGTAAGTTTAATTTGAGACTATGTGTAATCGTCACCTGAAAGGGTATGACCATATTGCCACATACACACCACGTAATTAAGGTGGATATGAATAAAAATATGTGTAATGGGGTTAAATAGAGAGTGAGTGATGGTAAAAATGAATAATGATGTGACTAATTTCCATTGGTTGATATTAAAACATATAAGGAAATTAACTATACACATATTCATCACAAAGTGACAATGGTCACTTGTTTATATCACTTGATAATCACTTCCCATATGTGTGTATTGGTAGAAGGGCTTGATGATGGTGTGAACAAGTGTCACATAAGATGGTCACTTTATGGTCAAGCCCCATTACACATGGTCTTACCCCAAATTCTCACCTTGTTGACTGTTCACTTTCACTCTAAATCTCAGGGTTTTTTATTGACGTGAATTGAGTCCTTAAGACTATCATACTAAACAACGGTCCAGTTGACATGATGGGTAATATCGTCTTTTTTCACTCAAGAGTGTTTACCAAGGTTAGAGCAATCTTGCCCTCTCTAGTTAGCCATTTGCATCCCTACCCGTCATCCCTTTGACTCCAAAATCCAGTCATCCTCTCTGGTCACACCAAAATTCCAAATATGGCGTGATCGGTTAATTTCCAAGCGGTGATCGACACCGGAGCATTAACAAGTATATAAACACCTTCGTTTAATCTAACAATTGCGTTTTAGCCCGATTAACTAACCACCACTATATTGATGAGTTACTAGTCTAAATGAGGTTTAGTACCATAACCCACTTCTTTTTCTTGCTAATCAATGTGATTCTAAAGTTAGGCAACAACGCTACCCTCATTTGGCAAAATAGGTTAGAGTAGGAATGAGGGTATCAATGGTGTACAACAATTTAGTTGTATTATATTACCCTTATGGTAAGGGTTTTTTAAGGTTGATCAATAAAAAGATTAATCGACTACATTGGACTACATGTTCTAGGAGTCATCCATGGCAAAAGATGTTTCTTGATGATACATAACTTCACCTTTTGCTTCCAATGAAACCCTTTAAATGAATTAATGGTAACCACCCACAACGGCTAGAAGAAGCCCACGTAGGGGGCGGGCCCAGACTATAGCAATTGAAACCCAACAAGCAGGTATAGGACCAAGAAGAAACAACACCCCATTCTGATTTGCTAGGGTCTATCCGTACAACCAATCTACAAGGAAAACACAAGTGGGTGAAAATAAGAGTAGAGTATTAAATGAGGGTTGGGTACATAATTGTTTAATTTCAACAAATGTGATCCTTAGACGCTCATTGTCGTCGTGGACGCGCCGATTTTTAAAAAACTTTGATGAAAACTTAAACAAAGATGTTGCATATGCAACAACAAAAACTACATTAGCGGAAACTAAACCTTGGAAACAACCCCTAAAAAAAACCTCACACAATCGCTCAAACAACATGAATCCTAAAATTAAAACATTACAAAACCATTAAAAAAACGTTTAACATATCTTAAATAAAAGAGAAACATAAAAGTAAGCCACTAAAAACAAGCCAATGATAATAAAAATAGTGAAAAATAGTTGAAGTTTCTAAAAGAGGTAAGCAAAACACTTTTGTCTTTATGTGTAATATGTAGTTGTAAATTTGCATGTCTTAAGAAAATAACACATGACACAAGTGTATGTAAAAAAAAAAAGATTATGTGTTATTTTAGATACAAATAAAATACAAAGTGTCATGCACGAGTAACAATGATATTTGAGAAAAAAAATTTTTGAATTCATCTTGATGGGCATCTCCTTAACTATAGAGGCTAGCAATATATACATCCGTATATATATATATATATACACATTATTTATAATTTTTCGTCTAACAATTTGTCCCATCGTCTTGTCCATTTTGCGATTTTGCCATTTTCGCTTATATATTATGGGTCTTGTAAGTACAAATGAATAAAAGTTGTTTTAACTTTTAAGGTTTAAGTTTGAGTATTTTTTTATCATAGTTGCTTTATCCAAAAAAACTCCAAATACGATCTAGGCAATTCTTATATCAACACCATAAACTAACGTCTAGTTATTTTTACTCCTATCAAACTATCAAAGTGTCGGTAGCCCAACTTTAATACACCACCTGACCACCACCATGCCACTTTTTGACTCTTTTCCTTTGCTACCATCCATTCAAGTTTTCTATCTTGGATTGTTATGGCCACCAAAGATCCACATTCAAGAACTAGCTAAATGTTTTGTATACAGGGAAACATAGAATAGAATAAGAATATTATCTATAGTTTAACTAAATATATCTTTCTTTGAATTTTATTTACATACATCTCATTCTTCATCTTCATCTCAATTGTATCTTAGACCATGTGTTATGGTCGGGCTGCGAAAGGGCGTGGAGTATGACGCGTCAGTGCCACGCAGGAAAGAGAAGAGGTTATGGAAAATGGGTGTAGTGGTAAGTGGAAGAAAGATAATGGGTTAAATGAGTGTAAACAGGTCAAATGGGCCCCACATATGGGTGAAAATGGGTGAAAATGGCTGCTTTTTCTTTTTCCTCTCCCCCTCCACGCCCAAACACCCCACGCCTCTCCACGCCCACCTTGTTTCGGTGTTCCCCGGCGTCAAGGGGCGTCGCCAAGGCCTCCCAACGCCCACAACGCATGGTCTTAGATGTGCTTTGCGTCTGGCATGATGCAGACGCCGCCACTCACTACTGTTTTAACGGCTATTCAAAAGAAATCATCCCTTTTGGTGAACACAATAAAAGACCGCACCAACTAAATTGGTCGGTTGGTAAGATTCCACAAACTCGCGCCGTAGGCCAGGAAGCTCCCACTTGAATTTGTCATAAGTCAAACTTGCTACATCATCTTTATTCTAATAAAGAAATCAATATTCATTAAACTTATAATTTGTCAATGTGAGACTAGTTTATCTGAGAGAGGAATTGTCTCTTAGAAGAGAGGTTATTTGTTTAAATCAATTCAACAAAATGATTCAGTTTGAGTGTAACATAGAAGCATAATATATCTTACCCAAATAATACAATAAAGTTATGCAATTTATACGAAAACACTTAGACCTTTTTTTTAAATCTTTTACATAGCAGTGTGACAATATTATACTCATTTTAAAGAGTATAAAATGTTTGATTTTCTAGTGTAATTTTTTTCTAAAAGTCAAATTGGATTTTTATAATCCTAATTTTGACCCACTGGCTTGTAATAATCCTAACTCATAAATTTATTACCAACAGTTCAAACTTTTATATCATTTTTTACTTGTATCAGTCCTTAACTAACGAAAACTAACTCCGTTAACCTATTGCTGACGTGGCATGCTCTGCTGACATGCCATACTGACATGGAAAGATTTGTTGACGTGGCATGCTGACATGACACGAATTTGCTGACGTGACATTGTGCCACGCTAACAATATGCTAATGGAGTTAGCTTCTGTTAGTTAGGGAATGCAACAAGTAAATGATATAAAAATTTAGACTATTAATAACAATTTCCTGAGTTGGGATTATTACAAGCCAATTGGTCAAAGTTGATATTATTAAAATCCAATTTACCTTTCTAAAAATAGTGTCGTATAAAAATTGTATGTATTCAGAGTAATTAAGGAATTTGAAAAAAGTAAACAAATTTAAGCTATTCCAACTTTTTTCTCCAAGCCTTTGTCATGCTAGAGAATTCATAGTAACCGTGAACAAACTATAGAGAGCAAAAGATAGTTTACTTTTAAATAAATATATACGATAATAACATAAGCGTATGAAGTGAGTGGTGTCACGACCAAAAACGATTCCGCTATTATAGATAGTAAATAGTTATATACTAATGTGTTTTTAACTTTATAAAAGATTTTTATAGTTCTATATATCATATGATATAAACATATGAAAAAAAATAGCCACCAAAATTGAAAACAATCTTAAAATTATATAACTTATATAAAAAACAGATTATTAAATCTTATAATAGCTACAACATAATAAACGTAATAAATTAATCAAAAAATATTATAAACTTTTTATAGTTAGTTATTTATTTTTAAATATACTAACTTGATTAGATAATTAATTAGCATTTTAAGAAACCTATAAAATATGTGAAAAAAGAATAGAGAACAAAAAAGAGAAATACACATTTCGTCATTTAATTAAACTAAATATTACACCTTTTATCTTTTTAGTAATTCAATCATTTTATTCTTAATGCAAACTTGTCTCAAATGTTAAAAGTCACACCTTCCAATGTGAATGCTATGTGTTTGAATTTTACTTGTGACACTTTAAATGGACAAAAGGTGACTGATTAGCTTGAGATTTATCCCGTGTTCGGTTTCGATGGGGGCAATGGTTTACCTATTCAATGGGGTTCCCACGTATCAGGTGGCATCTGTTTCACCGATGTTCGATGAACCCGATTCAGACAACATACGTGATACATGAAAACATCTCCGTCCAAAAAAACTAACACAAAAGTTAACACATCTTAGAGCATTCACATTTGGTTCTGTATTTTTATCTTTATAATTCACTAAAAGTCACTACCTTTTATCTATTCTATTCAATTAAATAATAATATTTTTACTTTTATCATTACATTTTCTCTCTCTTATTCAATTAAATAATACTTCTTTTACCTTTATCATTACCTTTTTCTCTCTCTAATTTACTTTAATGAAAAGTGTTTCTCTATATTTATTAGTTTCATCGGTTTCTTTATATATCTCTACTCACAACCATTTTTAACCAATCTCTATAATATAAAAAACTGACTAACATAAATTATAAAGATTCAAATATGAATGCTTTCACCAGAAAGGAAAATGCTTGGTACATCCTAATTTCTGGGTGTGTACAACACCGGGCATCATCGAAAGCCTTCAGGCTATCCGGACATCATGGGTCGGGTTCGTCTAGGGCGGGTTGGAGATGCTAATTCTAACGTGACTTGGAAAGTAGAAATAATTCTACGTTTAATTTAGAAAGTGGAAACAGTTTCCCATTTAAAATATGATCATTAGATCATGCGGAGTGGGAGTCGGGAAACGCACGGGGAGAAGGACGTGGCATCCGGTGAAAAACGGTGGCGAGCGG
>WOUH02000001.1:231598-253053 GCA_009936405.2 Stevia rebaudiana
ATCGGCGACTCGGCGATTGAGAAGATGATTCACTTCACAAACACATGGTCCGGGAATAGCTCTCTTGTTGCCTCGGTTGGCGGATCGACAAGTAAGAGTGTCTTCGTTTCCATGTTGAGCCATTTGAGAACCAAAAGCTCTGATACCAAATGATGCGGATTATGCAACCTAATGACTCACGAACAACTGATTAATCAAAGACCATAAATTGAATCAAAGGGTTCCAAGAACAAAGTTCTTATAATTCAATAATAAACCAAAAACTAATGAGAAACCTAGTTTCAAGTGTTTAAATAGCAAACATTCTAAATAGATAAATACTAAAATTTAAATAAATAAATACAGATAAACTAAAATTTAAATTAGGAGATAATATGATAATCCTGTATCATACTCTCACTCTTAAAAATAATTCGTTCTCGAGTTTTGCCTTTATATTAAAGCCACCTGGATCGAAAGGAACATTAAGCCGGTCAGTATTCTTTATCACCATGACCCGCCTAAAGTGATCAACTTCATGGGCTGTCTCGACCGGCTTTGGACCTGTACCACCGAGGTCCCTTGGGTTGCTAAGTTTCCTCCCTACACTCTTCTCCCCATCTTCGAAAAAGACTCGTCCTCGAGTCTTGAAAAAGTTGACAAGATAAACCGAGACCGAACCAACGGATTCAAACATAATGCTGATTCTCGAGAATAATATATTCGTAGTGGGCTTGAACCTATTTGTGATCCATCTATGCATGTTGCAATTGGCCCACCGTAATTTGGAGTTTCGGTAATTATTACCGTGACTTTGAACCATGTATTCACTTATTTGATTATATTCAAAATAAATATTGGACCAACTTGAATACTTATCCTCAATATTTTCATCAATATAAAAAACCATTATAGTAGTCTTCGAACTAACCTTATCAGAATATTTTGGTTTAATCAAATTAATTTTTTTAATTGGATAAATCAAACTTGGAGAACACTCTAGTTTTTTTCGTTGTACTCTGTCCATCGTCATCTTCTTTTGACATTCAATTTGAGTTGTATTTGACATTTGTTTATCCCCACGTATTTGTTTATCCTTACGTAAATCACCAACCACTATATGAATCTTTAAAAAAGTATCAAATATACCTGAAGAAATCATCGAAGATTTATGATCGTTGTTGTCCTCTTCTTCTACCTCTTGTATGTGAACTCCGTTAACAGCTTGGTGCGCCCATAAATACTCATCTTTGCTCATCTCTTCATCTCCATAATCATTAAAACGAGGAGGTGAGGGATAGATATTGCTACAACCTGCTAGATACTCCTCATTCCCATTGTTCTCATCTCCGATGAAAGCTTCTGGGTTGGTTTCCTGAAACTTGTAACCTTGTGAATTAAACAAGACACGATCGCTGCCTCGATCGGCGACTAGCCTATTGAGATGATGATTCACTTCACAAACACATGGTCCGGGAATAGCTCTCTTGTTGCCTCGGTCGGCGGATCGACAAGCAAAAGCGTCTTCGTTTCCATGTCGAGCCATTTGAGAACCAAAGCTATGACACCAAATGATACGTTTACGCAACCAAATGGCTCACGAGCAACTGATTAATCAAAACCATAAACTGAACCAAAAGGTTCCAAGAACAGAGTTCTTTGTATTCAATAATAAACCAAAACTAATGAGAAACCTAGTTTCAAGTGTTTAAATAACAAACATTCTAAACAGATAAATACTAAAATTCAAAAAAATAAATAAAGATAAACTAAAATTTAAATTAAGAGATAATATGATAATCCTGTATCATAAAGTTTAGTAAGTTCTATAAAAAACTTGTAGTATTCGACATGTTTCATAAACATTGTACTTTACAAACTCTTTCACTCTTGTATGACAACTTTTATTGATCAATTAACTTCATGTCTTATGTTTAATTCTTCCGGTGATACCCATGATAGTGTTTGTTATTTAAAGTGTTGTTGAATGTTGTTTGTTGTTTAAAGTGTTGTTGAAGGTTTTTCTAACTTCCACCTCTCTCTGGACTCAAAGAAACTTCTATTTATAAGCCTTGAAAGTGCTTTAACTCTTGCTTATTATTAGTAAAAAAGTTGGGTCTTAGCCTCATAACATGTTTCATCCCCGGATTTTTATGAATATGGAACCGGACTCTATGGAGGTGCTTTCTCTTAGGTTGGTTTCAACATGTTTTCTTATGAATCTTGATTTATTCGACAAAATTTAGCTTAGCATGTAACGATGTGTATAAACTTGTAAAAATGTAGTCATTCTAAAGATATCTGAAGCTTAGTTTAAAACACACACCACTTAACCTAAAAAAGCAAGTCTTATACACCTTAAAATGTGTAGGCTCATAGTTGACCAGAGAAATCGAAGTTCATTTACACAAATATGGTATTGTCGATTCATCGACAACTCATGGTTTTTTGTTCTCCTCCGAAAATACGAGCTCTTGACTTAAACCATATGGTGAATCTACTATATGATTGATTATATATCAACCTGATTCGTTTGTTCTTGAATTTACATATATGTTGTACTTGGCGGTTCTAAGTTAGCACAGTATTTGCCGTCAATGCACAGTCTAGGTGTGACCACTGTTTTTTTAGTGGGTCATGTTACTCTTGTAGATCTTTTATATGATATGGTTATATGTATAGTTTGTTTTATTTTACTACAAAATGAACATGATGTATCTAAACAAATATCTTTAAACCATACGACTCTCTATATTATTTTATTATCAAGCTTATGATAATTTTTAAGTTAGTATAAGATCACATTTAAAGTTCTAAGATGCAGTTCAAAGAATCAAATCAAAGAAATTAATAAAACAAGAAAAGACTGGTCACTAGCCCCCCGGATTTGTGCACTTCGTCGCCTGTTTATCCGCCGTGAATCCATGTAAATTCCGATCAACGGCATTAGAATCCTAAAAAAAAAACGAGATGCATCACCAACAATCACATCTCACAAAAGATGACCGTACTAATTTTTCAAAACAGAAAGCAATCGACCTACTTTTGGTCCATGAATATCTCCATTTCACGTCAATCGCCGTCTTAATTACGTTACCACTACCACTGCCCCGTTTATATAGATTACATGTGCCCCTTTATTGGAATTGCTGTCATACGCGGCTGTTTTTGCCCTCAGATCGCGCTTCGAAAATCGAAATCTCTGCGTTTATCTTCTTTCTTTTTCGTAATTGAATTAACCAGAACAGTTGTGTGAATCGAGTAAGAAATGGAGAACGAGAAGAAATCATCGGCGGTATCGGATGTGGGTGCATGGACCATGAATATTATAAGCTCTGTTGGAATAATAATGACGAACAAGCAGCTTATGTCCTCCAGCGGATATGCTTTCACATTCGGTCAGTCATTCTGGAGTTAATTTGTAGATCCGAAGTTTCACGATAACCCGATTGAGTCAGTTATGTTAATGAGTTGTACGGGTCGGGTTAGATAAATTTAAACCTGATTTCGATCTAAAATTTCCAATTTAGACTGTGTTCAACTGGTTGGATGTGTTCTAACTTCAGTCTTCAACCCAAATTTTTTTTCTCACAAAACATGGAACCAAAGTATTCAAGGGCCCTCGAGCTCGACTCCTTTAAATTTGATTCAGAAGCTCGAGCTCGACTTGTAAGGAAATTTTCAAGCTCGAACTCGGCTCGGCTATAATTTATTCATTTAATTCATATATTTTTATTATTAAACATTTTTATAATTATACTTTTTATATTTAACACAATATATATGTGGTTTACATTTTTTTTTAATTATAATTTTATAATTGATATATAAAAATAATTATTTATATAAATATATAGTTATTAAATTAATAAAAATGATATAAAGACAAAAACTTGTTTGAGCTCGGCTCGTTAAGTAAACAAATCATATTTTAGGGCTCAGACAGTCAAGCTCGGACTCGTTTAGGCTCGGCTTGTTCAAGTTTTTTACTGATTCGACGAGCCAGCTTGATTTGGGTACACGTCTAATTTGGATTGTCCAATTAAACTTTTTTGAATATGTCCAAACAGTAAACACCCAAATTTTAAAGGTACGGTTGGGATTTTGTTCGGTTTAATTTTTTATTTCTTTCAAGATATTTTCTTTCGACGATTATTTATGTTTCTTTACACTATGACCATGTAGTATATTACTTACATTTTACTAAGCGAGATTAGTGTGATATTTTGTTTTCTCTAGCGACAACGTTAACCGGATTCCACTTTGCTGTAACCGCTCTAGTCGGGTTCCTATCAAATTATACCGGCTACATCGAGTCAAAACATGTTCCTTTGTGGGAGCTTTTGTGGTTCTCAGTTGTTGCAAACGTGTCCATTACCGGGATGAACCTTAGCCTCATGTTAAATTCAGTCGGATTCTATCAGGTTACATGATTTTTAAGTGAATAAATGTATGGGTCATGTGTCATTTTTAAATAATCATTTGACAATTTTAATTAAAATAATTTATCTCTTGGATTGTAGCCGATGGTAACATTTGTTTTTATGCGGTGTAGATAACGAAATTAAGCATGATTCCGGTGGTTTGTGTGATGGAATGGATCCTTCATGACAAACACTACTCAAAGGTAGTTAAAATCTCGGTTATAGTGGTGGTTATAGGCGTCGGTTTTTGCACCGTCACGGATGTCAAAGTTAACGCTAAAGGTTTTATATGCGCTTGTGTAGCAGTTTTGGCAACATCATTGCAACAAATTGTACGTGAATTCTTTCCCACTAGCTGACGTAAAAACGAATATAGCAAGTAATCAATATTGATACTTTTTTTTTTCCTTTCTAAAACGACCTGTTTCAACCAGTACCCATATTGTTCAAACTTATTTTCACTGAAACAAATTAATATTCTTTATAATGACTCGTTACCTGACTTGATCATATCATTTTGCTAGACGTAAGGGTTTATCTTTCGTCAGTTTGGTTGGTTATCTCATATTTCGTGTGATGCAGTCGATAGGTTCGTTGCAAACCAAGTACTCTATCGGCGCATTTGAATTGTTAAGTAAAACGGCTCCAATTCAAGCCCTATCGCTTCTTATGTTTGGTCCGTTCATTGATTATTATCTAACTGGAAATCTTGTATCAGATTACATGAAGACTATATCCTCAGGAGCGATTGTAAGCCTTTTGGAATTTAATCTCACAAACTATAGAGTTAATGACATAGATGGTCCCTTTGGTTTGGGTACTAACTAAAGAAAAGTAACAAGTTTGAGGTTTTCGCTTTCAGTTTTGTAACGAGTTTGGGTATTAAGGCTAACTTCTGTTAACGTTACCTTTAAAGTTAAGATGAAAACAAACTACACACTTTTTACTTTAAAATCTTAGTGCTCTAACATGTTACGGTTTCCAAACCATAGGATCTTTGTAATTAACTCTAAAGTATATTACATCTTTTTTTTTTTAACAAATTACTAATCATGTGTCCATACTTGCAGTTGTTTATACTCCTTTCATGCTCGTTGGCGGTTTTCTGCAACATTAGCCAGTACCTTTGCATCGGGCGCTTTTCAGCAGTATCCTTTCAAGTTTTGGGTCATATGAAAACCGTGTGTGTGTTGACTTTGGGTTGGGTTTTGTTTGACTCGGCGTTGACTTTGAAGAACATTTTGGGGATGCTTGTTGCTGTTGGTGGTATGGTGATCTATAGTTGGGCTGTGGAAGTTGAAAAGTGTGATATTAAAGGATCACTAGTTGTTAAAAGTAGTCTAACCGAAGAGGAATTGAGTTTGTTAAAAGATGGAATTGAAGATCAGCCGGTTAAGGATTATAAGCTCATTGAATCTAAAGAAGTACAAGTTCTGGATATTTAATTATTTATGGTTGTTTTGTTTTGTTTTTTTTTTTTTTTTCCAATCTTCACTGTGCAATTGAGAGATAAAAGTTATGACTAGTTATTTCTGACTTACGTTATTTATTTTCTTGTAAATAAATCAGCCATAGTTTTTGAAAACTGATTGGAAAGAACTATAAAACATTGATGTGAATTTATCATAAATTTATATAACTTATTTAAATTTGAGGAAATCATGATAACAGATATATTTTGGGACGCAACTGGTATCTAACTTGTGATATGTTTTATCTGAATTGTTGGGTTTAACAAATCTCTTTACTAATAAATGATTTCAATCTCACAATTTTTCAAAATATTTATATTAATCATATATAAACCTATATTTAAATCCATAATTTGGTTTTATAATAAATATATTTTCAAACCAAAAATATTATATAAAACATAAATAATATTATATAAATTAAAATTAAGTCGACCTACGAACAAACGCATGATCTGAACTATGACACGATCAACGGCCCGATTCATGACCCGCCCAACGACCATAACAAAGACCCAGCTTACCAAATCAACAATAACTAGAACCATGATTAGACACATGAGTTGTATTCAATTTGTTCATCTTTTCTCGCTTACCAAACAAAATGAGGTAACAATTTATTTCATTATTTCTGATAATCAAACATGGAAATATGGAACCACTCATTCATTTTTTTCTTCTATTTCATTACCTTGTTGATTATAGTCACACGTATCAGTGTATCACCATTCACCAGACCCATTAATAATCGAACTGGCCACCCTTTTAACCTTTTTGGGCTACTTAAATGGGCCAAGCTGCTCAAAAAGCCGGCACGAGCAACACTCACAGGCCGGAACCACAACCTCACTCGCAAGTCGCATCTGTATCTATATCTGTACGCACACAAATTGATTCATCGTGTTCGCAGTATCAATTACTGCACAAGATCTGTTCTCAGTAGTCGTAGGTCTGCGTCAACAATGGCGCTCAAAGATCATAAGTTCCTAACCTGCTACTTCGTTTTCATCGTCTTGACTATCCACACGACGACTAAACTCGTTTCCGCCGATGCGATCCAAGGTTGCGGTGGTTTTGTCGAGGTGCACAATTTCTTCTTATCGGTTATTGAGCAATTTATAATTGAAGTTGATTTCTGTCGTGTTATCGTGTTTTAACTTGTTCGATCGTGATTTTAACCTTCGTAGGCGAGCTCATCTTTGATCAAATCAAGGAAGCCAACTGATGCAAAATTGGATTATTCGCATATCACGGTATGAGCGGAAGTAGTTTTAATTAAAATTTACGTGTGCAAGTGGTATGAGTATGATATAGTTTCTAGTTAGTTTTTATTGTAAGATTTGTAATATAAGCTTGTTTATTTGTCAAAGAGCTGCAATTTGAAGTAATTAGTGGCCAAAGTTAGTATTTATTCAGATATGACATGAAAGCGCATATATAACATAGCATCGGGATGTTCTAATAAAGTGTAAATAGTATCAATTCACTGAATCTGTTTCTGGTGCATATGAAACAGAATAACTTTATAGAGATAATGTCCCAAAAGTTTGTCGATTATGAGAATTTAAATTTCAAATGTTTGGTACTTTGGTTAGCCACGTAAAACTGTAACAGAAACCAGTTTACATCTGTATGATTGTGTAAGCAAAATGCTGTGGATTTCGGGTGTGCAAAACATGTCTCTTTGTGGAGCAAGAGAAGGCTTGTTTCCCACTCATATGGAGAACGCTAACATTACCAAATGGGTAAATTATAATACTCAATAGTAAGAATATGTCATGAAAAAAGTAGATTTATATCAATCTTACCATGATTTATTGCTACATGCTGGTTAAGGTTTACAAGCCTTCGTATAGGCTTGATGAAGTCTTACTTATGATCATTTATGGAATAATGTGGCCCAATTAACTCACCCTTTATATTTCCAGTAATCAAGAACCAAACAACTGAGGTTACTAATATGTTATTTAACATGTTGCAGGTAGAGCTGCGTACTTTGGATGGATTGGTAAAGGATCGAACACAATGTGCTCCTAATGGTTACTACTTCATCCCTGTGTATGACAAGGTACGATAACAGACACTATTGGCCTAAATACTCACTTATATTTTTCACAGTTTGCACCCTTAATCGTGTATTTATTTATCGTATATTCATCTTTGTGATACATTATGGTTAGTGGGTATTATTGCTTAATTTTCCATTGGATTTCTTGAAGTGGCAGAATCTATTGCTATTGTATATTTTTGTATAATAACCACAGTAGGTTGTATTAGTCTCTAGTTCTTTCACGTTGAGATAATAAGACTAAAAACAGATAACTTTTGGTGCAGGGTTCTTTTGTCATTAAAATTAAAGGACCAGAAGGATGGTCATGGGACCCAAATCAGGTATGTACTTAATATTTTTTTTGAAAAACTCTACATCCAACTTTTTTTATATTCTTATCTACATGGTGAACTATTTCAAATGCACATTGTCAACTTCTGATTTAATACATCTGTAGGTTCCCGTGCTTGTCGATCATACCGGCTGTAATGGAAATGAAGATATAAATTTTCGGTTTACAGGGTTGGTCTAGCTATGTCATTTCCATACGTCTTTATGAACTTTTTAAAAAAAAAAAAAAATAAAAATAAAAAAGTATTTGTACTTTTTTTGAGCTTCTGCTTTATTTGTTTTGCAGGTTTAGTATTAGTGGAAAAGTTGTGGGAGCAGTTGGCGGTGCAAGTTGTAAATCTACTGATGGTGGTCCATCAAATGTAAAAGTTGAGCTTTTGAATTCTGATGGAAATGTTGTATCTTCTGTTTTCACATCAGCATCTGGAAGTTACTCTTTCACCAATATTAATCCAGGTTATAAATTATATTTATCTTGATTATGAATATAAGAAAAGCCACTAGCAAAATCTTTATTATATTATTCATATCATAAAATTAGAATTTTTAATGTTTTTATTTGACATATATCATGCTTGTTACATAACTGCAAAACTTGTTGGTGTAGGACGATATAACCTACGGGTATCTCATGATGACTTGAATATTGAAGTTAAAGGTTCAACAGAGGTTTTATGCATACACCTGTTTTTTCCAATCTTTTTTATAATCTTTCTTGTATATTTCCAATTTGTCTGATTTCCCTCAATTGTTTAAATATTATATATAATGTCAGGTTGAATTGGGATTTGGAAATAGCCAAGTTGATGATGTCTTTTTTGTCTCCGGTTATGATATTCGTGGATCGGTAGTTGCACAGGTAAGTCTTTCATGGTCGTTTGACTGGATGTTGACTTTTACTAGTAGCAAAACTAATTCACAATATCTGATTTATTTTAACGTTTATTTCAGGGAAACCCTATTTTGGGGGTTCACTTTTATCTGTACTCTGATGATGTTAAAGAAGTGTACTGCCCACAGGGTTCTGGTAACCCATCTGGAGATAAAACGGCTCTTTGTCATGCAATATCTGATGTTGATGGAAAATTTAAATTTAAGTCAATTCCATGCGGTAATATTCTGGATTCTCTTTATTCAACTGTTATGTGTAGGTAGAATAATTTGTATAAAATTGGGCCCTTTGGGATGTTTGATTCACAAACACCTATTTGTCAATTTCGGGGGAATTTTTTTATTAATAGTTAGTAACTTAATATGTTAGTTATGATTAACCAATATTATTACATTACAATAATAGTAATAATATAAATCTATGTATAAAAAGACTTAAGAGTTATAGGCATTATGAAGGATTTGTTTTAAAATTTTCAACCCGTTTGTCCCTAATTGATTTGTGGAGGTAAAACACAACTCTATTTTACACATTGAGGAATGAATGGGTTAAAAATATAGAAAAGTACGATTATATCACTGCTACGACAGGTTGTAAAAATGTTTGATTGGGTAATGTTTTTAAGTAAATAGATTATCATAACTATTTTTACAATTTTCAACTTGTTTGTGATTTTTATTTTCACCTTGTCGAATTTTTTGGTTATTATGTGCATCATCTAAGCTAAATTTCGGCCACACTGTACCTTTAATCCATTGAGATTGTGTATGATATTAATTGTTTTGTAAATTGCTTAAAATGTTTTTTATATCGGTCTTTTTCTGATACACCTGCAGGTGTTTATAAACTTATACCTTACTATAAGGGTGAGAATACAGTTTTTGATGTTTCACCTCCCTCTGCAACTGTAACTGTAAAACATGATCATGCAACCGTATCTGAAAAGTTTCAGGTACATCAACAACATATTGATCTTCTTCTTTTCTAATTTCTGGTCAACCGTCAAAGTCTAACCACCGATTGATTAATCACTATCACTAGTTAATCATCAACCATGGTTATATGTTTGGTTTAATTTTTATAGTTTAGACAAATTAACAATTTCATAACTAAACTTGGTAGGTTACTGGATTTTCTGTTGGGGGACGTGTTGTTGATTCTGTTGGCAACGGAGTTGGTGGTGTAAAAATTGTGGTTGATGGTGTTGAGAGGTCCATCACTGATAAAGAAGGATATTATAAGCTCGATCAGGTGCGTTCAAACATCGCAAATGTTATACGTATGCATATACACACATGTACATACATTTTGTACATATATATATGTGTGTGTGTGTGTAATGTAATTGATTTGGGTTTAAAGCTTTTTGTTTTGTAACGAGTTTGGGTTTTAACTTAAAACCTAAAATTTTGAAGACCGACTTCCGTTAACTTTTCCGTTATATTAGGGTAAATGACCAAAATACCCTTTGGCTTTTTGAATATTCAGAGCGAAAAGGTGAAACGTCAAAGGTCATTTTGGTCATTTTACCCTTGATTAATGGAAAAGTTAATTTAAATCTTTAGTACCCAAACCTGTTACTTTTTGCAAACCATAGGGATTATCTGTGCAATTACTCATTATTTTATATACTTTGTACTTGGACCTGTATTATTAATCGATAAAAAAGTAAATCTATTTACTTTTTGCTTGGAGCCTATTTTGCATCTTTTTTTTTTCTAATATTTTTTTTTTGTGCTCTCATACAGGTTACATCTAAACAATATCTGATTGAAGCCAAAAAAGAGCACTACAAGTTTGACAAATTGGTTAACTTCATGGCAAGTGCACCACAAAACTGAAGCACATATGACAATTTTATTTTATTATTACTTTTTTTTGTGTTTTCTCATCTTATCTCAACTTTAATGTTACCATTTTTCAGGTTTTACCAAATATGGCATCAGTTGCTGATATCAAAGCAGTTTCATATAATGTTTGTGGGTCAGTGCAGACAGTTGATTCTGGTTACAAAGCAAAAGTAATTCCAACATTCCTTTTCATTCTTTACTTATATCTACATCTACAATTAATGATTTACGCGTAGGTGATAAAATTATGATTAATGAAAACAGTGAACATGTTTTTTTTTTTTGTTTAGTCACTCATTTGATTTTTTTTTCCAGGTGGCTCTGACTCATGGACCAGATAACGTTAAACCACAAAAGAAACAAACTGATGATAACGGCTATTTCTGCTTTGAGGTACTTATACAAATCTCCAGTTAAAAGTATTATACTTTTCACAATGCATAAATTTACTTCGCCATAATTACTGCATTTTTTTATAATCTGCAATCACTTATTTGGAATTAATTTGTTTCAGGTTCCACCTGGCGACTATCGGTTATCAGCTATTGCAGCCACACCTGAAACTACTCCGCATCTTTTATTTTCACCGCCACATATTGATGTCAATGTTAATGGTCCGTTGCTGTCACTGAAATTTTCTCAGGTAATTAATTTTTTCTTTGTGCCTTTTTATAAAATATTTTTTAGGCTAATTTTTAAAACTAATATCAATCATTCAACTCAGCAATCAAATTCCTTAACCTGCAGTTCTAAAATCATTTTGAACCATTAGATGTATTTATTTTGTCCCAAAGTAAAGATCTTTTTTCTATATATTACTTTATAGTTTATGACTATACTCTTTAAATTTCAGGCACAAGTTAATGTTGGTGGCACAGTAACTTGCAAAGAAAAATGTGATTCATCTGTTTCTGTTGATCTTGTGAGATTGGATGCTAAAAGCAATGTAGAAAAGCAGACAGTTGGTTTGAATGACCAAAGTAATGAATTTTTATTTCAAAATGTCCTACCTGGAAAATATAAGCTTGAGGTATTTCATATCTTTCTTTAGAATTATTATGTTTATTTACAATACCAAGTTTGGGTTTTATGCTTCTAATTTTGTATGAGCTTGGGTATTAAAGATAACTTTTGTTAACTTTTCTGTTAAGCTAGAGTGAAATGACCAAAATACCCTTTGACCTTTTAAACAGTCAAAAGTCAAAGTGACAAACGTCGAAGGGTGTTTTGGTCATTTCACTGTAATTTAATGGTTAGCGAAAGCCTTGATACCCAAACCCGTTACGTTCTGCAACCCACAAGCACCGTTATGTGTTAATTAACTATATTATAATATATGTATATGTTTAATTTATGATATTTTTTAGGTCAAACACCTCTCTGAAGGAGTTAAATCTGGAGAAGATAAATGGTGTTGGGAAAAAAGCTCTGTACCTCTTAATGTTGGAACAGAAGATGTTAAAGGGATTAAATTTGTTCAGAAAGGTTATTGGGTTAACTTGGTTTCAACTCATGATGTAGATGCATATTTGCATCAATCAGATGGTACTCGTGTGGATCTGAAAATTAAGGTATTTTAAAGCACTCACGTTAGGTCAGAGGTCAACACTGTACTTTGACCTTGTTTTTTTTACATATTCATTCTGTTGTAAATTACAGAAAAGCCCTCAGCACATTTGCATTGAATCTCCTGGAGTGCATGAACTTCACTTTGTCAACTCTTGTATACATTTTGGAGGCTCCTCTGTGAAAATTGACACCGCCAACACCTCGGTATGTTGTTTATTTATTTATTTTATTATTTATTTTTTTACCCTTTTTCCATTGTCGCCTAGTATTAATAGGGATTAATCAGGATTAAACGGATTAAAATTCTTATATGTAAATTTTCACACTTATATATTTATACATGTTTGGAGTGATTTGACAAATTTTGACCAAGTTTGACCAATTTCTAAACGAGTTTTACCCAATTTTGACCCATTTAACTGATTTTTACCGCCTACAGACCTTTTAGGTGAAATCGGAATGGTGGACCATCGTTTACCGATTAATCACCGATAAATCCTGATTTTTACATCACTGCTTTATTCTGCATAATTTCTCATGAGCTTTTTTTTTTTTTGGGTCTTTTTAGCCCATCTATCTGAAAGGAGAGAAGTATTTACTCGAAGGAGAAATTAAGGTTGAATTGACCTCACAATATGGTGTTGACCGGTTACCTAAAGGTCTAGTGGTTGACATTTTGAATGATGAAGGAAAAGTTATTGATGGAACTACTGCAAAATTTGTTGGAAACGAAAATGAACAATCGCATACAGCTCTTTTCAAGTATAAAATATGGGCAAATCCTGGAGAAAAACTTACATTTGCACCTAAGGATATTAGGTAAATCTTCACTAATATGTGTTATATTTTTGCTGTTTCATAAATAATTATATATTTGATACTTGTGGTTTGCGGAATAAGACTGATTTGGTTACCAAGGGTTTTAAGCAAGAAATTTGGGTTTTATGCTTGAAATTTGGGTTTTATGCTTGAAATTTTTGTAATGAGTTTGGGTATAAGGCTAACTTCTGTTGACTTTTTTGTTAAAGTAGGGTGAAAATGTGAAATGACCAAATTATCCTTTGACATTATTTTAACGGAAAAGTGAACAAAAGTTAGCTTAAATACCCAAACTCATTACAAAACTGAAAACATAAAACCCAAAATTGGTTACTTTAAACCTTTACTATCCAAACATGTTACTTTTCTCAAACCACGTGGACCATTTGTGTAATAACTCTATACTAATATCCGTTTATGCTAATTGGGATAACGTGTGTTTATGATGATTTCTTGCAGCAATAATGAAAAGAAGATTTTATTTTATCCTAGACAACATCAGGTAAATAAATAACTACATAGACATAATTAATCCATAATTAATAAATTTTTAGTCAATCATATTTAATTACTACCAATTTAATCAGGTCAAAGTGTCACAAAATGGCTGTCAAGCATCAGTTCCTCCATTTTCCGCACGAATTGGGTTGTACATTGAAGGATCGGTTTCTCCCCCACTTCCAGATGTTTTTATTAAAATCTTTGCTTCTGGAGATAGTCAAAATGCTCAAATAAAGAAAAATGATTTGATTTATGAAACAACTTCAAGCATTGATGGCTCGTTTATTGGTGGACCCCTATATGATGACATCACTTACTATACCCAAGCTTCAAAGGTTTGAACCCTAATTTAAAAATACAATTTTTCTTCAATTTACAGAATTACAAATTTACAGATATTAGGGCTTATTAATTTACTTGACTTTTGTTTTGTTGGTTATAGTCTAGTTATCATGTAAAGGAAATTGGACCGAATTCCTTTTCGTGTCAAAAACTTGGTCAAATTTCTGTGCGTATACATTCCAAAGAAGATGCCAATGAATTATTTCCGTCGGTTTTGTTATCATTAAGTGGCGAAGATGGTTATAGAAATAATTCAATATCTGCTGCTGGTGGAACTTTTGTATTTGATAATTTATTTCCTGGAAGCTTTTATCTCCGTCCTCTGTTGAAGGTACTTAACCGGTTTTAAATCTTTATTATTTTTGAGTAAATTACTCGGATGGTCCTTGTTGTTTACACAGATTCACTTTTGGTCTCTAGGTTTGAAAAATTACCCTTTTAGTCTCAACTGTTTGACGGATCGTAACACTTTTGGTCCCTCATATCATCAAATATCTGCTTATAAGTTTCTGTTAAGTAGGTGTAAAATTACCATTTTAATCTTTTTACTAAGAAGGGTATAATGGTCATTTCACACCCCACTTTAAAATATCTTTTAACAAAAAGTTATGTCACCATAAAATGTTACGATTTGTCAAACAGTTGGGACTTGGGACCATAAGTGAAATTTGTGCAAACTGGGACCATCTGATTAACTTACTCTTTAGTTTCATATGAATTTATCTCATTTTGTTATTAATTGTTTATTTATTTTCTATTTTTTGCAATTCGTAGGAGTATGCTTTCTCACCATCAGCACAAGCAGTTGAACTCGGGTCTGGGGAATCCACGGAAGTTGTTTTCCAAGCTACACGTGTCGCTTACAGGTATCCCTTTCTTCTCATTAATTTAAATTTAATTTTGTCATTTTAATATCAATCACATTTATTTTTTAAATTTGATAGTGCTATGGGTGCGGTTACTCTGTTATCTGGTCTACCAAAAGAAGGCGTTTCAGTTGAGGCCCGCTCTAATAAAGGTTATTATGAGGAAACTGTCACAGATTCACTAGGAAATTATCGCCTTCGAGGACTTCACCCCGATACAACTTACACAATTAAAATAGCAAAAATCAATGGAATTGGTGCCTCTAACATCGAACGGGCTTCACCAGAATCTGTTGAAGTCAAGGTGAGTTGTGTTTATTGTACTTACTATAATTATAATTAGAGTTAATTACACAGATGGTTTATGTGGTTTGCGAAAAGTAACATGTTCGGGTATAAAGGTTTAAAGTAACATGTTTGAGTTTATACTTTCAGTTTTGTAACGAGTTTGGGTAATAAGGCTAAACTCTGTTATAGTTTTGTTAATTTAATGTGAAATGACCAAAATACCCTTTGAGTTTTTTAATAGTCAAAGTCAAATGATGAAATGTCAAAAGGTTTTAAAGTAACAGGTTTGGGTAGTAAGGCTTACTTCTGTTATAGTTTCCTGTTAATTAAGGTAAAATGACCAAAATACCCTTTAACTTTTTAAATAGTCAATGGTGAAAAGTCAAAGGTTATTTTGGTCTTTTCACCTAATGTAACAGAAAAAGATATTACCCAAAACTTGTTACGTAACTCCTAAATTGGTTGCTTCAAACCCTTAGTACCCAAACATGTTACTTTCCTCAATCTTCAAGAAGAACCATCTATGTACATAAGTCTAAATTTTATTAAAATATAATAATAACTTGAATTTGTTAAAAAAATTGTGACGTGTGAAGGTTGGATATGAAGACATCAAGGGATTAGACTTTTTGGTTTTTGAGCAACCACAAACAACTTTATTAACCGGCGTTGTTCGAGGAAGCAGAATCAATGAGTTGTATGAACATCTACAATTGGAAGTTAGATCGGCTAGTGATCCATCTAATATTGAATCATTGTCGCCTTTGTCACTTTCATACTTCTTCCAGATAAAGGGTTTGCCAAGGGGTAAACATCTTCTGCTTCTTCGGTCTACCTTGACACCACGCACTCTCAGATTTGAATCCGAAGTCGTTGAGGTTGATTTGGAGACAAATACGCAAGCTCATGTGCGTTCTTTGACGTACAAAATTGAAGATGAACACCATAAACAGGTTTCTCCCCCTCTTCCTTATGAATTGTTAAAACGTCAAAAAGGGCATATTAGTGATTTTTTATTATCTGACCCAATGTTGTAAAATATATGACGTGGGGCTACTTTGACCAAGATTGACTTTTATAATTACTTGAAATCGAAGTTTTTGGAACGTGTATTACCTTTTTTATAGTTGCAAACTAAGTTTGACACCTAAAATAGAAAACGGTGCATAACGTAGTTTACCTTTTTAAGCAGTTTTCTTTTCTAAAAACTATTAGGATATACATATATATTTTAAGGGATTGTTGAAATTATGTAGAATCTGATCCTAATTGTTAGTTGTTTAAGTTACTTTAATTAACACTCTAACCATGTTTTTGAACAGGAATTGACTCCAGCACCTGTGTATCCACTCATTATTGGAGTATCAGTGATTGCATTATTTATTAGCATGCCAAGGTAGCCGGGAATTTTTTTAATTTTATTTATTTTATTTTTATTTATTTTATATATATATATATATATATATATATATATATATATATATATTTAAGACTGAGTCAGTTGCATAAAAATATTAAAGAGATAGTGTTGTTCCCAGATTTTTGTTAAAAACTTTTTTAGCCAATAAATGATTTCAAGTTTCAACAACACTTAAACGGTTAGTTGTGTGTGGAAATTGAAATAAAAATCATAAATAAGAAAAACCATTTGTAAAGTACACCTGATATCAATGTCAAACAAGGTTAAATAGTTGATTGACTAGATTTAAGAGTCTTCGACTTTAACTTGATTCGTGCTGTTTTTCTAAAACACTTGATAATCATGATCAACAGATAACTTGTTAATGCTTCATGTCGAATAGATGCTGTCGTTTTATTCTGAATCATAATAATTTGTTGGTGATTTGCAGATTAAAAGACATGTACCAAAGCAATGTTGGAGTACTGGTACCGGGACCCACTGCATCGACTAAAAAAGTCGTGAGAAGGAAGACTTACTAAAGACCTTTTCTTCTTTCGAATGCCAAGTTTAACCAGTAATTTAATTTTCTAGCCATTTTTGTTATATCTAGTGTGGCTTGTAACCAACAATAGAAAATGATGATTTAGCTATTTGTTAAGCCTTTAGAACTTTCTCCACGTGATCAAGTGGCAAACGATTAGAACGCGTTTTTGAAATTTGAGGCGATGATGATGGATAAGACGGGTCTGGATGTTATGAAACATCGAATAATGTATTTTAAAATACTGTTGATATTTCCATAACGGTTTGCTAAAAGCGAATGAACACATTTTGCTTGATATATGATGCTAGACATCTTTTCTCACTTGATGAATGATGATGAGACATGAGTCTAACAAAAATTAGTTGATTGATGATTATGTGAAAGTACTGTTTAACTAATCACTCCAATGTCCTGTCTATCAAGTAAAATCAATCCAGAGCTTATAGTCAAGTAATAAAGTTCAAAATGTAGCTACTAAACTAACATTTTATTTGAGTAGTAGACTAAACCAATATAAAGCTTTATGCAGCTAGCAAAAAGTTCTACTAGTCCCCATTTTTAACCTAAATTCATTATCCCTAGAAGTTTATCTACAGTTTTAAAAACTCTTTCTATAGCAAACTCCTCATATCTATCACTGAATAATATTTTTTATACATTTATTATCAAGTTTTCTTTCTACTTTACTCGCATCAACTCATAAAAATATTAAAAAATATATTTGAGGATTAAGATTTATCCCTAAATATGATAAATGAGTTTGGGTTTTTGCAAGATACATAGGAAACTTGAGGATTTAGATTTATCCCTAAATATGGTAAATGAGTTTGGGTTTTTGCAAGATATATAGGAAACTTGAGGATTAAGATTTATCCCTAAATATGATAATTGAGTTTGGGTTTTTGCAAGATATATAGGAAACTTGAGGATTAAGATTTATCCCTAAATATGAGAGATGAGTTTGGGTTTTTGCAAGATATATAGGAAACTTGACATGAAACTTAAATTACATGTTTTTTCCATAATTTAAAAATAAGAAGGATGATGAGAAACCTACTATGGAAAACACGAAAAACACATTTTAACTACACATCAGATCCCCGTTCCCATGGCCCATGGCTCATCCCATATATTTAGCAAAACCCCATTTCCCTTCATATTTTGGGGGTCGAACCTATCCCAAAATGTATCTTTTAATAGTTTTTTAATTGGGAGTTTTTAGAAAACAGTGAATAAATTTATATGAGTAGTAATTTTTTTATTAATTATAGGGATGAGAAAGCTACTTTGCCTTGAACAATCAATTCGTTTGTGATTGTTAAACCGAAATGTTCTGATATTCAAATAAAGTCTTAAAACCATCTTTATGTACTATATAATCTAGTATACATAGTAAAATAGAAAACAAAATCAGACTAAAAAACTCTACCTTTTAGGGGTCTTAATAATCTTGACTATGTACTATAACATGAGGTATCCATATTCAAAAAAATAATAAATAAATTCATATTTCACTAATAGTCTTCCTACACAAGATCTGGATTTCTTTACAACCTTTAACCACTTGATTAAGAAGTTAATATATAACACCTTCATCTTCTATATCTTGCATCAATAATCTCAATGTTGAATACACATCATCCCCACCATGATGAACAACTTCATTTTCTTTAAAAACTAACAAACCATTTACTCCAATCCAACTACAACCAACCGCTTTCCTAATATATCTCTCTTTCATTAATTTCTTCACTCGCGCTACACTCTCCCATCTTCCACTCGTTTCATACGCTTTTACCAACACCATATACGCGACCCAAGATTTGGGTTCAAATTTAACCAACCTCTCAGCAACCCATTCGGTCAACTCCAAGTCTTCTTGTATCCCATCAAAATCAAGAATCAATTTACATATATAACCATTGATTCCATTAGGCATTGTGTTTATCAACTTCATTGCTTCATTAAATTCACCTTCACGGATCATCATCTCAGCAATGAAGGAGAAATGCGCATCTGTTGGTTTGATCGCGTATTTGTTCTCCATTAAATGAAAGAAATGTAACCCTTTATCGATCAAACGACCATGAACACAAGCTAATAGAACCGCAGTAAACGTTACTTCATCCGGTGGTAGACCCGTTTCAAGTAACTCCCCGAAAAGTTCAATAGATTCTTCTGTTTTTCCATTGTAAGCAAAACCTAAAATCATCGAGTTCCATGAAATCAAATCTTTTACATCCATCTGATCAAAAATAATCTTTGCAGCATCATAGAATCCACATTTACTGTACATTTCAATAAGTGAGCTTGAAACAACTGGATCACGTTCAAACCCTAATTTCACAACCAAACAATGCAACTGTGTTCCCTGTACAGGTGGCAGAAAGAGCGACGCGCAACTTAGCAAACAACTGATTGTGAATTCGGTTGGTTTTATGTTTTTTCTCAGTGAAATAACAAAAACCCGAATTGCATTCTCTTCGAGTTGATGGTTAGTAAAGCTTGAAATCATTGAATTGCAAACCGCTGAATCCCATAAATTAATTTCACCTAAAACAGATACTGAATCTTTTATACTTTCACATTTTGAGAACATGTTGATAGCAGCACTGGAAACAATTGAATTTGAAAGAAAACCAGATTTTATGTTCAAACAAAAGATTTGTTTACCTTTTGCTACATCTTGAACGCCTGAACATGCTGTCAATACTGAAGATACTGTAAATGCATCGGGTAAATAATTCATTCGTCTCATTATACAAAACTGGTTAAAAGCCATTTCTTTATGACCAGATTTACTGAAGCCTGCAATCAGTGAGTTCCATGAGACGACATCTATTTCTTCCATATCAAGAAACACACCAAAAGCATAATCCACAAATCCATATTTACAATACATATCAATTAACGAATTCCCGACAACAATTGAAGAAAACGCCACACCTTTTGTTATCATACTACAATGAATCTCCATACAATGACAAACAGACGGAACGAATGACAAAACAATCGAATACGTGTGCGCGCTTGGTGTCACTCCAAAGGTATGCAACTTCATAAACACATCAAGCGCGTGATCTTCAAACCCACTAGAACAATATCCGGAAATCATAGAATTCCAGCTTACAACATCTCGTTCAGGCATTTCATCGAACACTTGGCGTGCACGCTTAATGTCTCCATAATCTATGAATACCCGCATATAGATGTTCCAAGAAAAGACGTTTTTGTGACGTATGTCATCAAATGCTAAGAGGGTATCGTTAATGGTTCCAAATTTTGAGTAAAGATCAAGACAACGATTACCCAAAAAAGTGTTGTTGTTGCAGAGATTAAGCTTGATGAGTTGGGCGTGAATGAGTTTCAGAGAGTTCAACGAGAGACAATGATTTAAGAGGGTTGAGAAGAAGGTTGGTCGTGGAGAACACACCATAATCTTTCGTCTTTCATGGCTTCTCCATTAGCATTCATGGTTCTGCATGTGTTAAATTCTGAGGAACATGTGACTTTTTACCTTTTCTCGAAAAACACCAGAAAATAACATTTTGCTTCGACTATGGTAATATGGTATTACTCCGATCAAACAGAGGAAACTTAGGGTATGGAGGGCTTTGATAACGTCACGTGGCAAAAGTGAATTTTTAAAGGAGAGGTACATTGGTAATTGTGTCCGGCTCGTAAAAAAAAACTAAAAATCAAATTAACTATAAAAAAAAATTATTTATTTTTTTATTTTTTTCTTTAAAGTGAACTGAACCGGCATGCATCGTTGTGTTTTTTATATGCATCATTGTGTTTTTTATATGCATCATTGTGTTTTTAATATACATCGTTGTGTTATACGATGTTTACGTTTTGTAGGTTTTTGTGTCATGATTTGTGTTTTACGACTGTCATTGTGTTATACGACTGTCATTGTGTTATGCGATTATGACGATATTACCCTTCATGTCTTTTCAAAGTTCCGAATAAATACAAAAATGTCACCGCGTTAATCTTGGCCGCTGATCAAAATGTCACACCCTAGCCGGCGGCGGAAACACCGGCCGTGACCTCAATGATTGTTCACAAGCTCAATGGTTAACTATTAATAAATTTCATAG
>WOUH02000001.1:253153-273039 GCA_009936405.2 Stevia rebaudiana
AAAGCTAAGATCATGAACTTAATCATGGTCTCTGAGTTTGCACGATTTGGACTCGTCTCGATCAAGTTATGGCCGAATAAAGTTCCGGACAGAATGTTGTTAAAAGTTGTTTTTATGTTTAAGTGTTTTAAGTCGTTTCTTGCATGCTTCACGATCATGACTCTTGTTTTTCGTATGTTTAACATGTGAATAGATATATGAAGAGTTTAACACGAGTTCTTACGTAAAATTGTCGGGAGAAGGCGAGATTCTTCGGGAAAACAACCGTCTTTACGTAAAGCTTCAAAAGAGGACTTCAAATGCGGTTTCTTTATGATCGATTGGGTGTTGTTTGATGAATAAATCCTGAAAGTGTGATGAACAAGATGAGAGAATTGTGTGGGTGATGGTTTTTCTGCCGAGAGAATAAGAAAAGAAAGAATGAGAGATTGATGGATATGGCATGGGTTGATAGGTTAAGTATGGATAAATCGTGGGTTGGTAGTATGGGTTTCATATTGTTTATTAGAATAAGTTGACTTTTGTGGTTATGTTTGATCGAGATTCGGCCGAGAGGATTTTTAAATGTATTGAGAGATTATTGTTGGTGGCCGAGAGGGAGAGATCGAGAGGGATTTATTGTTGGTGGCCGAGAGGGAGAGATCGAGAGGGATTAAATTGATCCATCGAGAGGATGGTTTCCTTTTGATCGTGGGGATTTTGTCGGCCACCGAGAGGGTTAATTCATTTCCATCGAGGGGATTGAGTGTGGGTTTTATTGTGGGAATTGAGTGTCGAGAGGATGGTGGAATTGTAGTCATGGGAATTTCATGGTCCATCGAGAGGAATAAAGGGATCGAGAAGATGGGTTTTTAAGTTGGGAGGATTATTAACTTGATTGTGTGGTTGCATGGTTCACATGCACACGTTCGAGAGAGTTGATTATGGACCGAGGGGTTTAGATTTGTTGCCGAGTGGGTTCATGAATCATCGAGAGGGGTTGAGTGTGGTGTTCGAGAGCTTTGGTGCCGTCGAGGGGATCGGGAAAATGATGAGTGGTGACCGAGAGGGTGGTCACCATCGTGGGGTTCGTTTCGGTCGCGGTTTAACCGGGTCGAGGAGTCGCGCGTTATTTTCGTTTTAGTTTTAATAAATTCGTTTACGGGATCGAGGGTTAATCGTTTAAGTTTAATCGTATGTATACACGTATTCTAGTATAAAGTTTAAGTTCGCAATGATAATACGTATAAAGTACGTATAATTGAGACGGAGGTCTGACCTGAAATTCGCGGATATTACACAAAAGATCTAATGGATGGGATGACTTCTTACCCTCCTTAGTCCTTACCCTAAGTCTCTTTCTTATTATAACCCTACCCTATGGTATTATATCGACTGATTATCTTAGTTCTTTTTTTTTAAATAAATATTATTTTTGGAACGGCGAAAAAGACTTAAATAGTTTAATTATTCAAAGCTTTTAAAGATAACATTTGACATGCGTTTCAATGATTGACATACTTTTTTTTTTTAACCGTAAATTTATTACACCAAATACACCAGCAATGATTGAACCTTTAACCTCCTTTTTAAGAGACATAAGCCTCTACCAAGTAGGCTAGTCCCACATTGGCAATGATTGACATACTTTTTTTTTTAATGGCGTTGTTTTCACGTACCACGTATGTTGTCTGAACCGGCCTCACCGGGCAGCGGTGAATGCTTACCTTCAAGCTTAATAATGCCCAACACAAGATACACGTGGCAAACGGTTCATAATTCGTAACTTGTAGAGGAGTATGAGATTACATATGCATTGAAGCTTATTGTTACGTAATATTAACTCATATCAAAAGTAAATAAACTTCAAATTAAGAGATGATAGATATTAAAACTAAATAAACTTCAAATTAAGAGATGATAGAAATGAAAGGTGGAAATGCAAGACAAATTTTGACCACATTTTAACTTTTTTATTGGCCTATGCAAACATATTCCTTGTTTAATGGTAAACCGTTGAATCTATCCTAGCTATTTACATGAATCTTATTCTCATTTTTCTATCCATTTGAGATTCTCAATTAGATTTAGATAAACAACTAAAAAAATAAAAAAAAATATGAAGTTTGATAATCACATTCTTGTTATAATCTCCATTGTTTCTCTCTTTTTCATTGTCTTCACGGAAGGAACAGATGTCTCACAATCCTCATCAAATGAAGACGAAATATATGATGATATCGAAACGACATTTCGGACCTCTTTAGATGATGACAAGGAGAAATCTGGGCCAATTTCATCGTTGGATTTTGACCTAGATGACGCTAAAGAGGCACTTGGGCCAATTCCGTCAATTGATGAAGCTAAAGAGGCGTTAGGGCCAGCTTCATCATCCATTATAGACAAAGCAAAAGACGCGTTGGGCCCAATTTCACCCGCGGCTTTAGATGAAGCAAAAAAGGCTCTTGGGCCTGCAGCAGCTAAAGCGAAAGAGGCTTTGGCCCCAATTTCACCATCGGCTCTAGAAGACGCAAAAGAGGCCCTCGGCCCAGCTTCAGCTAAAGCCAAAGAGGCTCTCGGGCCTGCTTCATCTAACATCATAGATAAGGCCAAAGATAAACTTGACTCGATTACATCTTGGATTACTCAAAACAAAGAGCAAGTATCTTCAGAAACCCACGAGGAATCCGACCCAAAAGAGGTACCAACCCCTGCCCAAGCTTTGGACCCATATGGAATCTTAGATGGCGCGAAACAAAAATTCGACTCACTTTTAGATTCAATTACCCAAGAGAAAACACAAATATCCCAAAAGGAATCCAGTCCAATTTCTTCCATAGATGTTGATAAAGATATAGCCCAAAAAACAATGGGCCCAGTTATAAAAGTAAGCCCAGCTTCATCTTCACCTACGGATTCATCGGAAGGTGAAGATCTATCTAAAATCTTAGATAAAGCTAAAGAAAATTCTGGGTCAAGCCCTGCCCCTGTCCCTGTTTCGCCTTCGACTTTCGAGGAAGCGAAACATGCGATAGGTTCGTATTCTACTAAAGCTATAGATGCAGCTAAAGAAAAATTTGGCTCAATTTCATCATACATATCCAAAAATAAGCTACAAATATCACCTGTGTCAGACGATAAGCCCCATTCGACTCCTGTATTCTTAGACCATGACGTTGCTTTAGCTATTGAGTCAATGATCAAACAAGCAGAAACAAATTCACAGTTAGCTATTGATGAGGCTAAAACTCTATTTAGTGATCCAATTGTTGATTCATCTGATACTGGAAAATGTGTGAAGAAATGTTTGGGTAATTATGAATCTTGCAATCTTAAACTAAACAAGGCTATGGAAGATCTAAGGGCCCGCAATGTGGAATTGCTAACAGATGATATTGGTGCGGTTGAAGGAGATATTAGCACGTGTCAAAAGTGCTTTCAAGAACATACGAACACACAATCTCCGTTTAATGATTTGGAGGAGGCTATAATCAAGGCTACTCGTGAATGCTTAAACGTTCTAGACCATTCTGGTTGAATTTAAACCAAATTAATGTTTGGTTGTATATTATACACATGTTTATAATCATAAACTAGTTAGCAAATGAAAGATGTAACACTCTCACTTTTGATACGATTACGACTAATGAAATGAATTGTGGGTTGGAGTTTTAAGTATAAATTGTTGGCGCATTAGCACAGCATACGTCATGAAGAATAATTGTTCATCTATGCTTTTGTGATTAGAATTTAGATGAGTCTTCACAAGAATACAAATCGACTGAAAACATAACAAAAAAGGGATATGTAGAAGGTTCAGTAGCAGAAGGAATTAAAACAAACTAACAAAATTAGATGATAATTGAAAGGAAAACGTAGAAAGAGAGAAAGATAAAGTTGGTAGTAAGGAAAAGCGAATGCTAGCAGGTGATTTTGCGTATGAGTTGGTGTTTAACTATTTATATGAAACTACCCTAGGTAGGTCGGTCGGTAATCGGTATGATGGTATTCTTTCCATTTAAAGTTGGTATCGTAGCGTTTTGTATCTATGTATAGAATTTGAAATGGAATGAGTCATTATAATTGAATTTGAAAAAAAACATGTTTGGTTACAGTTAAAGAATTATATGTAATATTACATAGGTAGCATCTGATATGTAATGGGGGTTGGATTGTAATGAGTCATTACGTTAAATAAAAAAAACATGTTTTGTTACACTTAAGAATAGAATTCACCATTACATAAGGAATGCAATTTCTTAATCAATCTATTAAAAAAAATACTATATGTAAATGATTAGTTTTAAATTTCAAACCAAGAGCAATTACACTAACCGATTTTCAAACTAGAAACTAAACTATATTAGAAGGTTGGGTAGTTCAAGTAATCCGATATCTGATTAAATTGAACAATCTAAAACTTTGTGAAGCTGAGATTCGAATCAGACTTGAAAAACCAAATTAGTTATTCGATTTCGGATATATCCGAAATACAGGAAAATGATTCAAATTAAATTTTTTCGGTTTCGAATAAGATTTTAGTTTCGATTTTTTTCAAGCTTCGAACCCGAAACCTTTTTAGTCTGCCTCTCGACTTTCCATTTCCCCTTCTCTAAAGCTCCGATTTGTCTTTTTTGAGAATTTGTTCGAGCCACAAAGTAAGGGTCCCTTTTATTGTAGTTACTTCCCTTGCTGGCTTAGTCTCATGACCCGCCTAAATAAGGTCGCTAAACACTTATTCTTGACGATAATCGGTTGATGGTTGATGGGTGATGGGACCTGCCTTAAGTACCCAAGAAACATTCAAAGGTGTAAGAAAAAAATAAGGTTGGTGCGTACAAGGTAGAACAAAACAAGAACAAACGCTTAGCAGCAACAGTCAAGTCATGTGTCTCCTAGATCATTCTTGATCCTTTCATACGACTGTTATTTTTTTAATATTTTAGACTACTGTCACAAAGTTATTTCCTCAAACTCACGTGCGACACTACGAAGAAAAGATCACAAGAGTGCTTTACAGTTACTATTACAAGATTTGTAAAGATCTATCATTACCAAATCCCTACATTCTCATTCTTAAGATTCAAGGTTATTTCTTTCACACCACTGGCAAATTCAACCATTTCCCCAGCTTGAATCACGTTCAACCCATAAAATGTGCAATCCCATCTCCAACTGAGACCACTCGACCAATCTCATCCACTTGAAAATTCGTGTAAAAGTTGCTAATTCTACTTCCTAATAGAGTTGTTAGTTCAGCAGCTCTCGGAGAGAATTCCATGATTCTATTTATTTTGGATATAAGGGGGAATGCACCTTTCAATTTGAAAGAGCTCTATTCCCGCTATTCTTATAGATCAGATTCAAGCTTGTACTACTAGAATTAGGAGTTGAGATAGCACGTGAAACACCAACACAATCCTTTGTTAAATGTCTGCGAGCTCCTTCTTCTTTCGTGAAAGCATACTTTTAGCCTTGTAAATGAGGTTGTTACATCTATTTATCCTGCTACAATGCTAATCTATAATGTTCTACTTCTAGGTCATTCTATATGTCTAGAGTATTCCATGCAAAAATCTAGCTCTTCATGCTCTTTCATGTGTCCCCTAGATCATTCTTGATCCTTTCATACATAATACACAAAATTTTAAGCAAAGAAACTATGATTGGTAACATGTTTTGAATCAAATTTGGGCATAATCGCGTACAAATTAACGAAGAAAAACAAAAATAAAGAATAAAAACAATTCGTATATGTACCTTCAATGTTATAATTATCGTTTCTTTGTCAATGAAGATCGACATGTCGAATAACTATTGTCTCAAACACAAACTGTTTCTCTATTTATCATACAAAAACACAATCAAGATACTTTTCAGACTTTTGATATCAATCCGCATACAACTTATTTATCAACATCATCAAGAAGAATGATGATTTGTGTCAATCAAAAGGAGCCTGACTACACTATATGAAACAATGTAATTCACATTGCTTAAATAAAAAAAAACACAACAAGGATCAAGTCCAGAAATTATCATAGATGATTAAACACTGCATGTTAAATACATACGGTCAATTAAATGTGAGTATTATACACGACATACTCATTTTCCATAACTAAGTTTCTTTCCATATTTGTATAAAAAGATGAAGGATGATAGGTTAAGAAGAGAAGAAGTGATAGTTTTGTATGTTTGAAATGGTTAAGATAATTGAGCACATATAGGGTATACATTAGTTAATTTTATTATTCAAACCCAACGGTCAAAAGATACAACTTCACATATATGGTGAACTTTTCCCACAAGCCCTCGAGCCGGATCCGGGGGGGTGGTGTTCCCATTTTCCCCTGACTCGATGAATCACTTTCCGTGTGTTCCCGCATCGACTCAGTCCGCACTCAATGGTTCAGGCAATCTTTAAATAGGTAATTTTTGATTCATGCGAAATGAATTAGAGCTTACCCTCTTATCAGTCAAACATGATAATGATTCAAAATTTTTGGACTAGACCCGCAAACTTCAGTGTAGTTTAGGGTAAACATTTGACGATGGTCCAATTTTTTATTTTTAGGTTTGAGAAGTCGTTGTGAAGCCCAAAAAGAAAAAAAGAAGCAGGTGAAAAGTTTGAGGTGTGCGGAACACAAGTCGGCGTTATCATCAGGTCAGTCAAAACCCTAGCAACTTCGCAACTCATGTTCGTTTGTTTTATTGATTTTAGGTTACTTCAAATTACTTTCCATTAGCGTTGATTACAACTCTGTTGATTTATATGAATAAAATGAAATTCAACAAGTTTCGACCCGATTTTCGATTTAGTTAAGGAGGGATTCGCTGTTACATGTGCTTAAGAATAACAGATCCCAGAAACACAAATGATTCTACTGAAAGCACGAAATTTTTAATAATTTCTGTTGCTGATTGTCGTTGCAAGTTTGTTATTAATTGGGTGATATTGATTAGGGAAATATGTCAAAGAGAGACGATTAGATGTAGGGAAACTGACTGACAATTTCATTATTAGATGGCACAGAGAGCACGGAGTGGGTCGGTGCTTGGCCGACCCGACCGGACCCCCGGGCTCGGTTCGGTTAATTGCAGGGATTGGGAGCCGGGTCTCAACGATTGAAGATCAAATAATTCGAACGACGTTTTTGACCGTTGGAACACTAAATAAAAAGTCAAAACTTTTTAATTAGTTAAATAATTTTAATCTTATATAAACCTAATTCATTTCACAATTTTTCATTATCATTTCTTCTATTCTCTCTAAAAATCTCACCAATTTCACTTTTATTATTACCCAATACACTTTTAGAAATGGATCCGTTTAGCTTTGATATTTACGATTCGTCAAGTTCAGAAGATGATCACGACTCATCAAGTTCAGAAGATGATCACGACAAAGTTACACGACGTAACTTCGAGTTTTTAACAACCGTTGTAACCGCGTGTTTAGGAATGGATCTCCGATCGACGAGGTCCTATTCAAAAAGGTATCTAAATGCCCATAAATTCTGTAGTTAAACGTTCTTAATCCGTTTTTATTATTTTATATTGATCTACTTTATATTTTTACTTTTTGTAAGATATATACATCGTGACGATCGTGAAGAATCACACAAACGTCTTTTCGACCAATATTTTGATGATGCAAACCCAAAATACACCCCAAAAATGTTTTTTATTAAGTTGTATACTTTTTTGTCTTTTTTATTTAAGTTGTATTTTTCTAATTGAATTAATGAAAGACTTTTTTTATTTAAATGTTAAATAAATTTAATTAATATTAATATTAAATGCGTGATGAGGTTGAAAAGTAGGGAAAAGTGGGACGACACCTCGCAAAATGGGAAAAGTGGGGAAAGCTGATGTGGCGCTAACGTGGCAGCTAGGAAGAGTGGGATGACTCCCTCCCCTCGTACAAGTTTTGTACCTCGCTAATAATATTCCAAGCAATTTCTACTGTTTGCTTATAAGGAGCTTATGACTTTGTTTTCATTACATTGATTGTATATGGGTGGGTTTCATGCATTAGGAGGTTGTACATATTGCTTTTTAGGGTGTATACAAATTTTGGGTACATGTTGATTATTTTATTAAAGCTTGTCATTAGTATAGAAATTTTATATGTATTATGTCAAAAGTAGGGAAATTACATGAACTAAAAGCCAAACTTGTTTGTAAAAGCCAACTCTGTTTGATGACATTATTAATTATTAATAATATCTTATATTCTACAATTCATCAGGTTTTGTGGTGAAGTTACAATGGACACACAGATTCAAGATGAAACAATTTCGAGTCCAACGGTTAAAGCAACACTTTGTCTTGGATCTGAAACGCATACAATTGAAGCTTGCAAAGGGATTCTTTCAGACCAATTGGTTTATTTGAAAGGAGAAAGTATGAACATATTGAAAGAATTTATCACCAAACATAATGTTCCAAATGATGTCCCCGATGAAATCACATCAGAAGATGATGACGATGATGATGATGGTGTGGGGCCCACCGTGAAGTCAAAGAAGATTAAAACTTAAGTTAGTGATAATCAACTTCTGTAATTGGTATGAAAAGGTATGTTGAGTTTAATGGTTGATCATACAGTTGCAAATTTTAACTAATTTAAAACAACTTTTGTAAAAGATTTATTTGATTACAGTTTTATTGCACATGTGAAGCGGTTTGATGCAGCGATGCGATCCATTGTGATGCATCAGTATTTGAACAAATTAAAATGTTGTTTATTATTGATATTACATGCTTTATAATGATTGTTTTAGTCTAAATCACTTGATTTTACATGCATTGTTTTACGATCACATTTTTGTATCTATTTTCAGTTTGTGATGTTATACCTGATTACATAATATTTAGCTTAGTATAAACAGATGTATTGATTTTATATAATTTTACGTGTTGCTACTCTCTTTGAATTGCATTTTTTTTAATCACTTGTTTATTGATTTATATATGATTTATAAATTATTAGTGTTTTGTATTAAGTATGTTTATTAGGCGTGTGATAAGTATGTCTTATGAGTGTACTATAAGAGATTTATATCAAGTATTAACAATATACAAATTGTTAAGCATAATTAGTTTTATTTGTATCCTTTAGTTGCAAATATGCTTGTGTATTGTGCCTCAGTAGGAGTGTGCATTTTTCATGTCAACCTGTGAAACCGACCTACTAAACCGGTTGGTTCGAACCGCATGCTAATATTAGGACCTACTAAACCGGTTGGTTCAAACCGCATGTTAATATTAGTTTGGTTCTCGGTTTCGATATTTGTCATTTCACGGTCCCGGTCCAGGTATAACCCAATATTCGCCCCTACGTACTGGATCTTGAGATCAAAATGCATTAATCAACTTCAGTCATCTGAGGAGGTATATTAACTTAAATAATTAATTATACAGTTGGAAGTTTTTAACTAATTTGAAACAACCCTTGCAAAAGGTTTATTTAATAACAGTTTTACTATACAATTAAACATGTCTATATGGTGACATATATACATCCTAAACTAAATCAATCTATATTGCTGCCTCTGGCTGACATCTTGAGAAACCTGAAAAACAAAATTAAGATATATTAAAATGCATAATTAGGATGCAACATTGCAATTTCCAATATTGCATTAAGAAATGATGAGTATGCCTACCTGATAACGACTTTTGATGGTTTTATGAATGGTATCAACCGTGTGCATGATTATGTACATAGGAACTATTATCCCACTAGCCCTCATAACCAACATCTACAATCCAAAATTATTGTTAATTAAATTAACTTATTAATAATTACGGAGTTCAAGTGTAAATGCTTACAGTTAAGAGCGTAAATGGATAATCTCCTTTTCCATCAATCAGTAAAACAAACAAATGTCTTAATAGTAGAAGTAGAGTAACCTGCTTATCAAAATGTTTTTTAATCACCGTGTATAACTGTATATATATGTATAATTGTTGTGTGTGGGCACGTGCGAATAAATAAAACTTACAATGAGACCCAAATATCTGCAAATAGAAGCACTTGTATCAGTGGTAGATGAACATTGTGTGTACTCTGTTTCAACAATAATTTCTTGTTGATCAACAATGGCGGAATTAACCTCGATTTCACGCACCTCCAAACTCACTCCTCTGTTTTATTTTAACTAATTAGATACATTTACTTAGAAGCATGAAAATTCATTAAAAAAATAGTGTTATTCCATGATGCAATCAATATTTGAACGAATTAAATTACTGTTAATATATATTGATCTTATAAGGTTTATATATTGTTTGAATCACCCGATTTTATTATATGTTGATTTTTACGATTATGATTTTGATGTTGTTTACTATGTTAATATGAATTACCTATGGTTTTGGGTGAGTTGCGGAGGGGACACGTAACCAGGTGCAAATTCCTGCAAGACGACAAAAATGGTATCGTTTTCAATTAGCATAGTGTATGTGTTTTCTTTAAATATTATATAAAATTTAAAATATTAAAAGATAAGATAACAAGAGTGTTGCTTTGCTTTAAATTGATGACAAGGACTTCGAATATGAATATCAGAAGATAAGAATATATAGATATATTGGCAATTGGCACACCATTTTCTTGGTTATGGTGGACCTTATTGTCACATTAACTAATGTCAATTCTATATCATTGATTTAACGATATAAAATAAAAAACACATAAATGTATATACACACCTGAATCAATTTTAAGTTAAAAACGACAAAAATCACATAAACAGTTAAGCATATTATTAATCAAACATTTTATGGATAAGAAAGAATACAATTATGCAATCACATAAATGTATGATGCATCATTCTTAAAATAATTGGTGTGTTTTTCTAGTTCATTATTTACATTTCATTTGTGTCACACACACCACACACAAACTTATCTATTTGACAAGTACTATTTAGAACATTTAAACTTTTAAGCCTAAAACTACTATTAAGAAACTTCAGCTATTAAACTTTAAATATACACTTTATAATGGTATCTTAGATGCATGAGAAATATTTCTACTAATTTTAAAAGTGTATTAGCTATTTGATTGTTTTATTGTTTATCAACAATAAAATTTAGACGGAGAGAGTCATCAAAATATTTCATTAAATGTTTGAAAAAGTAAGCTTCATGTATGATAAAAAAAAACGTATACTATTTTAACTTCTTATACTTTGGCCAAAACTGACAAACAAATATATTATATTAGTAGTTAATACTTAATACGATGAATCTTGAGGATATTTATTTTTAAAAGACAGACCAGACAAGCACAAACACACGGAGGATGTCCCATGGAACTCAATCCATAATTAAAATTATATTAAATAATAGTAAACAACATTTATTTTGAAATGCGGTTGAAGTTCAATGGATATAACCATTTTGGCATGTTATATATAAAACCAAAATGTTGAACTTAATACATAAAGATAATAAAAAAATATTAGTAGAATAAAGACATGTGTTTACATAACTATCTTGTGTCACATATAAAGCAAATTTCTGTTCAAAAAATATATATAAAGCAAATTTACAAGTACTTGTGCAGTTTTTACAGTTATTTGTTTAAAATTAATTTTGTATTGAATAATAATTCTCTGTTAAATTTTTTTTACCTGAAGACAAATTTCACAACTGGTGTTACCCTTTTCATCACACCATCTTTGTATGCAGTCTCTGTGAGCAAACTAATGACCAAACAAATCATAGTCGCAATTCACATAATCAGATTACAATTAAAAAAAAATTGTTTGCAGAAAAAATTAAATATAATAAACCTAAATTTAATACCTTTACAGTACCAGAACAAGAACAGGGAGACTCCATGGATTTAAAGCTTTCAAACTCTGTTTCATGGCAAATTCTGCAAAATAGAATTTCTGCTGATGATATTGATGGATAAAACAGATATGCATCATCATCACCATCATCATTAAAATCCACGAATAATTTCACTTCTTCCATCGGTTATCTGCTTAAATTTTGATTATGGTTATCGACTCAAGTGGTAGTGGTTCAGAGACTTTAAAAGGAAGGCGATGGTGATGATTAATTCTCAAACAATGACCACTTTTGAAATTACAATAATACCCTTATTGAATGCGATGTTTGACAAAGTTAGGGATTGCGTTGACCATTGAACCTGTAATTCATGTCATCCATCGAAGTCCAACTTCCTATTCATGTCCCTTGCAATAACTTCACGTTGAAAAGGTTGAAACTTTCAGTGATTACTATGACAATACCCGTACTTTTGGTGTAAATTCAAGCTAGTTATTACCCTTTGGTGTGGACGCGAGGATACTCTATTTTATCATGTCTTGCCTCTTGAAGTAAAATTTAGAAGATCATGACTTAAATCTTGACATAGATAATTTAGATAATAATCGGTAGTAATTAAAAGTACGATAGGATTTTTCAAGTTATTACCCTTGAATCCGGAAGGATTTGTAGCTTCGTCTCGGGCTATCACTCGGATTCGTATCTGAGCCAAAAGAGGGAGCCCTAATATATAACAATGTTTGTATGTATAAGAATTCTTTTGATTTGACTAAGATGTGCAACGACTGAGATCGGAACCCACCTCTAATACCTAGATGTGTTTTTCGTCGACATTAGGGCTCCCTCTTGCTACGATCGCAGCGGAGGTTCACTAAAACCCTCCTTATGGCTAAGTTGATTGGAGTTGAAACTCGTCGACATTATGGCTCCTTCTTTTGGCTCAGACACGAAGCCGATAGGTAGCCCGAGACGAACGTCATCACCATGTCTTTGTAAACTGCTCAAGGCAAGGTTCGAACCCAGGACCTTTTGGTCAACGTGTTTTTCCCTTACCATTGAGCTAACTTTTCAAGACTGTCGAAGGTTATTGAGGTTCTATATTAGATAATAGCGAATATAGAAAATTATCAAGGACGTCGAAGGTTATTGAGGTTTTATTGCTAAACATTAAATTTTTCGATCCGGATCTGATCAAGTCACGTAAGAAACCGAATCAAATTACAAATTCGGTTTTTTGCTTTTCAAAATTTAGTATTCAGTTTAACCATTTATTTATTTTAATCCATATTAGTCTTAGTAATTGACTAATAGACCGAATAATCCAAAGAAAACGAATAAACATATTTAGGCTAATAGAAAGGGGGCGTACCCGGTGCTTGACTTAGCTCCCGCTCTGCGCAGGGTCCGGGGAGGGGCCGGATCGCATCGCGATCTGATGTACGCGGCCTTACCCTGCACTTTTTGTGCAAGAGGCTGTTTCCCACGGCTTGAACCCATGACCTCATGGTCACAAAGCAGCAACCTTACCAGTTGTCCAAGGCCCGCCCTCCTATTTAGGCTAATAGACTGAGAACTAAATTCATTTTAAGAGGTCAAAACCTAGAACGATCTTAAGTTACTTTTAGGTTCGGTTTTAAACTACCTAACTTCCATCATATTAGTCAAGATCACATATACTAAAACAACGTCATGTTTGCGGTGCGCGCATCTTCCTATACTAATAAACGAAAATCTCAAATGACAGCTGTCTCAATTCTAGAGCCTCTAATCTCACACTGACACTTGTCATCACCATATTAACTCTATAATTTTGTTAAAATTTTATTTACGGAAAGTTAATTGATGGTTTTAATTACGAGAAATAAATTAGGTGCGCTACCATATATATAACTATTTTTCACAAGGTTAGTCAAGTTCAAATTTTAAATTTTCAACTAAAAATATATTAATTTCTTATTCTTTATTTTCCATAATTAATTATTAATATTGTTTAATAATTATTTCAGTTTTAAAATCATATTTAAATTCTCATATTTTATAGCTCATTTTGTATAAGTTTATTAGAAATATTTTAACATCGGTTACAAATTTATATTACAATGTTTTAACTTTTTAAATCACATATCAAATCTAAACCATTTCTAAACCTTTATTTATGAACCTTTTAAACCTATTATATTTCCAATTCTATACACGGTGCAAAATATCGTTCTCTACGTACTTTTCAACTTTATTATGTAAAATAGTATATATATATATATATGAAAGTTCATTAACCGTGATTGCTTCTTTATTTTGAAAATTACATTATTTTCTTATGAACATATGCTTTTAGTTAACATTGTAACTTTTATTTTGTTCGTGTATCACACGGGAAATTAACTTATGTCATATAAATTTTTTTTTAATTGAATGTCAAATATTTACCATAATATAATTTAAATGATTTAATCATAAAAAATATAAATTTGCACGCCGTGTAGTACACGGAAATCTCACCTAGTATAATGTATATATGTGTGGGCCATTGAGAGGCAAAATTAAAATTACAATAACTTTAACGTTAAAATTTATTTTTTCAAATTTTTTAGTTTATATCAAATTTATATGAAGATAGTATTCTGTGAATTTATGGATAAATAATAAAGGTAAACATGTTTTTGTATTCAAACTTAAAAAAACAAGAGACAATAGGTAGTGTAGTAGTTAGCACCAAATCCACTCATTATTTTCTCTAATTAGTTATAACCACAATGAGTGGTTTAACTCCCTTATTAATTATCAGTTTTTCATATACTCAAATTCAGGTGCACATAAATCATGTTAGAACACCAACAACAACCGTCGGACGAATACACATACGCAAAAGCCTCCCCGTTGTCGGCATACACCGGAGTTGTTCCTCTGATTGCTGGAATTGGAAATAGAAAAGAAAAGGTCAAGAATTTAGAAGAGAAGTCACAAGAGATGTGGAAACGAGTCTTTTTCAATAAGGAGAAACGTCTGAATTCTAAGATCCGACATTGGTTTTTCAATTAAGCACATGTGTGTAAGTAATTAAGTGGTTAATTGTAAAAATGTTGAATATCAAATGGATTTTATGTATCTTGATTTTGATCGATCTCATAGTTTTAACTTTTAAGCCGTAAATTATGACGGGGTCTCCTAAATAAGATGACATGTCCTGTGATGTTTGCATACCGCGGCAGGAAACTATGGTGGTGTACATATATAATAATGGATGGGTTTGATCATTAAAATCCATGTGTGTTATAAATTTATTATTTTAAGATATATCACATTTTTTTTAACGAAAAAAGTTACTAGTTAGTATAGTAGTATCACAAAGTTAGTATTAAACCCCTCTGTGAGTTTTTACAGATCCTAGGTGTTTAAAACTCATGCCGCAGAGAAGACTAGTACGCCACCCCTTACCTCGTGATGGTATCGTGAGTTACCTCGTGTGGGTTATTTCACAGGCGTAGGTGGTGGTCCCCACCACTACTCGTCAATTGCGTAAACCACTTTTACATTAATGTACAATATTTTAGAAGTAAATTTCACAAACTTTTAATCACACAAATATACCCCTTTCATGTGAATATTTACGTAATTGACACGTTTACCACATGACACTTACTTTAATCTCGCATGTCTCTAACTCACATGAGTATACCTCATGGCCTTAATAAGATAGAGGTGGGAAAAAAATTTGGAGCCCACAAAATGATATGTGTCATGTTGAAACCTTTATTATAGATTTTGTTATAAATTGGTATTTTTTAGTCATCGTGTGTTGGAGCGATGTCTAAATGTAGAATAACAACTTGAATCAATAATTTCGAATTAATACGTATTATATTTAACGGGGCTTGTTTAAAAAAAAAAATTACGTCGAGACGTAGACTAACAAATACATGTATAAGATAAGCACAAAAATGTATTACATTTGACCCGAATCGTTTCAGAAAAAAGTTTACGTCAAAACTTAAACCATCTCAAATTTATACCACGTATATAAGTATAAGCAAGTAAACGTTCTATCGTATTTTACTTGAGTTACATAACGAAAGGATTAAATATGAAACCTTATAAACTTGAAAGTATTAACATAACATTATACAAAATCTTTAAAAGTTTAGGGGGTAAATGTGTACGTTTTAAAATTAGAGGGGGCAATTATCGGTGGGATTTATTTAATTTCTTCCAATTGGTTGAACCGAGGTCTCTAGTTACCGATATTGCCTTTGATAATAAAGTAACGTTTGGTATTCATGAATAGAGGCTAGAATAGAATGAGTCACAACCTTGAAATGAAGAAAAAAAACATGTGTGGTTACGCACAAGAATAAAATGCACAATTACATAAGGGATGCGATTCCTTCTCTTTTAGGGTCTGTTTCGTCTGTGTTAATGGAATGGATGAGAGAATGAAATAACCATTGATGAAATGAATCATTACCATTCTATTGTCGTGTTTTGTTACTATTGGTAATAAAATGAATAATTACTTTATGTAGTTTGGTAGACAAGAAAAGAGAAGAAATACAATTATTGGGTCGAGTCATGGGTCTGGTCATTGTTTCGATCATGTATCGGGTTGTGGGTCGTGTTTCGACTAATCGTTTTTGGACATGGGTTGAGTTATGTGTTCAGCTCATGGGTCTAGTCATTATTTGGATCATGGATCGAGTCGTGGTTCATGTTATGGGTCAGGACGCCAGGTCATGGTTTGAGCCATGGGTCTAATCTTGGGTCGTGCTATATGTTAAGATCATGGGTCGGGTAATGGTTTGGCCGTTTGGGTCGTGGATTGCTTCATATGCCGGTTCACGGTTTGGGTCATGGGCAAGGAGGTCATTATTCGAGTCATAATTTGGGTCATGAGTCGGTTTATGGTTCGAGTCAAAGGTCGTGTCATGGTTTGAATCATTAGTTGGGTAATGGTTCGAATCATGAGTCGAGTCATGGTTTCGATCATGGGTCGGGTAATAAGTTGGATCATTGATCGAATCATTTTTTCAAAAAACGAATAAACCACCCCTCTTCAAAAGATGAAAATCAATGACCCTAAATGATTATTATTAAATAAAACATTTGCCTTACAGAATGAGTAGGGTTCACTTATGTTAAATTCCTTTTACAATCTCCCATTTCTTCAATTCGTTTGCGCTATTTCCTTTTCTTCTTCCCTGTTTGCATACTACATCAATGGCCGATTTCAATACCATTCTACCACATGATCGAAGGTCCTTTGATTTTTCTATAACTGATCTCTTACGTGCATCATGGCGCCTTCGACCATCAATCAGAAACCAAACCCACGTCTCAACTACATTCGCAACGAACCTTCTCTCCAAAAATTTCCCTAAATCCAACGTTGTTTTCTCGCCGCTTTCCATCCATGTCGTCATCAGCTTATTAGCCGCCGGTTCAAACAGCCAAGTACTCGACCAGATCCTCGGTTTCATGAAAGCAAATACAACCGATGAACTCAACTCTCATTATTCAAACCTTGTGTCCTTGATCATCGCTGATGGTAGCCCAAATGGCGGACCTCGGTTAACTTTTGCAAACGGGCTTTGGTTTGACAAAACCGTTTCTCTCAAACCGTCGTTCAAACAGGTTGTAGACACCGTCTACACATCCGCTTGCCAACAAGTCGATTTCAAGACCAAGGTCAGTTCTAATTTCATTTCATGCTGTTATTATAATGGAAATTGCGATCATTCATGAGTAGTATTTGGCTATGATCCCCAACTAGATTTCAGTTTCAGAATATGTAAGCCAACTTTTAATGCATACAATGTTTGTAGTTTGTACTTTACAATTATTACGATTTGAAGTTGTCATAACCGACACTTATCAAAGTTTTACATTTTTCTTTGTGGTATGGCTGACATATTATTTTTTGCTTACTGAAGGCGATTAAGGCAGTTGAGAAAGTTAATTTATGGACTAAAAAGCAAACAAATGGTCTTATAAAAAAAGTCATTAGTGACTATGAAATTCACAATCTTACCTTGCTCATATTTGCAAATGCTGTATACTTCAAAGGAGAATGGTGTGAGAAATTTGATGAGTACAAAAGAATTTGACTTTCACCTTCTTGATGGTAACAAAGTTCAAGTTCCGTTTATGACGAGCACGAAAAATCAATACGTGCAAGAATATGATGATTTTAAAGTACTGGGTCTTTCCTATTTTAATGGTCAAGATGAACGGGAGTTCAAAATGTACTTTTTCCTCCCCGGATGCAAAAGATGGTCTTCAAGCTTTAGCAGAGAAGATCAGTTCCACATATGACTTTTTAGACGATCACATTCCGTTGGAAAGGGTAAATGTTGGGCGGTTTCTTATACCAAAGTTCAAGATCTCATTCAACTTTGAAGCTTCTTATATATTGCAAGAACTGGGTCTTGTGTTGCCTTTTGCACCCGGAAATGTTTTGACCGAAATGGTTGACTCACCGGAAGGTCAAAGCATTAATGTTTCGGGCATTCACCAAAAATCTTTTGTGGAGGTTAATGAAGAAGGTACAGAAGCTGCAGTGGTCACTAGAATGATATTTGTCGGGGCAAGCCAAAGTCAAAAGATCAGGAAGCTGAATATGGTCGATTTTGTAGCGGATCATCTGTTTTTATTTGTGATTAGAGAGGACGTGACTAAAGTGGTGTTGTTTATGGGACAAGTGATCGACCCTCGTGCCGAAGGGTAAAGAGTAGTTTAAATTTGGGCATTTTGTCTTCGCAAAGAACACAACACCGGGTGTTTTGGTTCTTCAATAATTTGTTTTTATCAATCCAAACTACTGAATTGTTATGTTTTGTCATGTTTATTGCACTAATCTCTTGTTATTTTGAACTACAAGCAGTTGGTTATAACTAGGCTTTTTTAAAAAAATTGTTGATTGTCTAAAGCATTCGTTCATAATTAACCCATATGTAGGTTAGAAATATTCAGATTTGTTCGGGTAAACGAGTTTTAATCAAAACTAGTTAATACAAATATCATGTAGCATCATTACCTTCATTTATGATTAAGTTTTGATTTCATTTGTGTGTAGGCATTTGTGTGAATATATTGTACTTGGTAGACCATCTCTCCATCTCACAACGTTAGGAACGACAAACTCACACCATTCATTTCAAATGTCTCAATGATCTCTCTCCCAACCAATACACGTCTCCACCAACACGGGCATTTCAGACACCGTACTGTGTAAGGAATGTCGTGGCTTAAATTTTGTGATGATTGAGTAATATGCTATCTAATTAAATTGTTTCATGGATACACTCGGTAGTAAGGAATGAAATGGATTATTACCAATTTATTGTCATGTTTGGTTACTGGTGGTAATAAAATGAATCATTACTTCATGTTGTTTTGTAGAAAGAAAAAGATGCAGGAATGAAATACAATTTGGGTCGGGTCATGGTTTTGGTCATTCTTAGGATCATGGATCGGGACGTGATTCAACTCATGGGTCGTGGTTTAGGGTGTGGGACGGGTCATGTTTGGATCGTGCGTTGTGTGTCATGGGTTGGGTAATGGGCCCGTTTATGGTTCGAGTCATGGGTTGGGTAATGGGCCCGTTTATGGTTCGAGTCATGGGTTGGGTCATGCTTTGGATCATGGGTTGGGCAATGGGCCCGGTTGTGGTTCGGGTCATGGGTCGGGTCACGGTTTGGGTCATGAGTCGGGTTATGTTTCGATTCATGGGTCGGATCATGGTTTGGATAATGGGTTGGGTTATGGTTTGAGTCATGAGTCAGGTTATGTGTGACACCCCACTCCCCGGCCCTTGGCCTCCGGCCGGTCCAGGGGGCGGTCTGCCAACTAATCGGGTCAGTCAAGTGGCAGGATCGAGTCAACTGGTCTATATTATGCAACACAGATTGTACCAAACAAACCACATATATTACATCATGATATCAAAGTGTTTACATTGCGGAAGCATACGATTTACATCAGAGTGATATTACAACAACTAGTACAATACAAGTATTAAACAAACAATCATCATCATGCAACCTCCCTTGTGCCCCTGCTTAGGTACCTGAGATTACATATGATTTGGAAAGGCTCAGCT
>WOUH02000001.1:273139-294900 GCA_009936405.2 Stevia rebaudiana
TAGGATACCGTTTTGAGCGCGGTCTTCGCCTTTGTTCATGATTTTCAATTCCGGATCTAACCTCATTGGTTTCATCTCCAATTGAGGTGTTGAGATTTTGAGCGTACGGAGCGTTGTACAGTTTTACGCGTATCTTTCAAACCGTCGCTCAAATTGAAATTCTGATTACACTCAAATGAATATAAATTCAGATATGAACATAATAGGATTATAATATTGATAAAATGATCGAGTTATGATTAGGTACTAGCGGGTTTTCAGATGGTCAACGGTCGAAAGTTGCCGGTCAACTGCTGGAAAACGGCCAGTTGCCACATTATGGATTGAGTCATGGGTCGGGTTATGGTTCGAGTCATGAGACGGGTCATGGTTTGGATCATGGGTTGGGTTATGCTTCGAGTCATGGGTCATGTCATGAGTCGGGTTATGGTTCAAGTCATAGGTTGGATATGGGTTGGGTTATGGTTTGAGTCATGGGTCGGGTCATGAGTTGGGTAATGGGTCGGGTCATGATTTTGATCATGGGTCGGGTCATGATTTTGATTATGGGTCGAGTCATCAGTCATGAGTTAATGATCCGATCATTCCTTCAAGACTTCAAGGAAAAGGAATGAAAAAATAATACTCATCCCCAAATGAACGAAAATCATTAAAAGATAAGGAATCACATTTCTTATGTAATGATACATTTCATTACTGAATGTAACCAAATATGTTTTATTTCATTTTAATGTAATGACTCTCGTCATTTATGAATACCAAACACTACCTCAATATTTAATCAGATAAGAATCAAATGTTTAAGAAGAAAAACAATTCTATTAGAAAATTCGTATTTATTAAAATTATGTCACATTTTTACTTCAATAAACCCTCTGTTCAGCTTATATAAACAGAAAACATGTCAATAGTTTTTGGTTTAGTTTTTTTGTTTCAAGAGTTTAAGTGCGGCTCTGCTCTGCTTCGTCGGTGTTCCCGTCGTGTCCGTCTTCACCGCCACCGGTAAACTCTGCATCTTCACTTCTCGCAACTATCTCCACCGGAATAGCTTCTCAATTTTCAGAATTTGTTCTCATTATTATCACGGTCAAGCAATTTTGATCTAATTTATTACGATAATCAAAATCAGAGAGACAGACGATCTTATCTTCATCATTTGATTAACGGAATTCAACGATTTTCTGCTTCAATCGCTGATTCCGAAACCTAGTAGCGATTTCGAATGATCCGGTTAATTGATTGAAGGATTACACCAATCTTCACGCCCCTTTTAGTCCTCAAATCTTCTTTGTTCCAAAATTACATTCGTAATACGTTTTTGTTAACTTAATCTTTGATTCTTGCAGTAGATCATAGAAAATTAACAGGAAAGATGAACAATAATCCAGCCGGAGCATCATCAAAAGCGAAAGTTGGTTCATCCCAGCCATCAGAAACATCTTTTAAACGGAAGCGTGGTGTTTTTCAGAAAGATTGTGAGTGTTTATTTCAATTTTTATGTTAACTTTATCCACCATTTTTAAGTTATGTTTAACCTATCTGATGATTTCTTGATTCTGTTGTGAAACCAAACAGTGCAGCATATGATGTATGGTTTTGGAGATGATCCTAATGTAAGCATTAACCTCCATTGCACAATGTTTTATATTCTAATTTTGTTATATATATATCTGATGAAGATGATGGCATGAATTAGAGTAAAGTTTCTTCAACAACACAGTAATATATGATGATAATTTTCAACAATTATTATTTTTGCATAGAAGTATGAAAAACACTTCAAACACATATTAAATAAAAGAGGTAACTTAGAACAATAGTATCCAAATCTTTCTATTGTTTTACTAAAATCACTCAGTATTTTTGTCATTTTAAAGTCACTCAACGATAACCAACTGTTCCAGCCCTAACGTAAAAGTTTTATAAATGTTTAAAATTTTAAAATCAAGCAAGGCAAATGACACATATAATTGTTCGTTAACATGTAATATTTTTCTTAATAAACGGTGTTTGACTAGATTATGTTTTCATGTCCAGCCGTTGCCAGAGACTGTTGCTCTTGTGGAGGACATTGTTGTTGAATATGTGACAGATATGGTGAGAATTATATAATTTTTTTTAATAATTTCTGTAAATAAGATAACAAAAAGTTGGTGATAAGTTGTGAATGGAGTTTAGGTTCATAAAGCCCAAGATATTGCTTCAAAGAGGGGAAAGCTTTTGACTGATGATTTCTTGTTCTTGATCCGCAAGGTACGTTTTCTTCTTTTTACATGATTTATTGTTAAAACTGAAACCAATTTGACCTCTCAAAGAAGCATATTATTGTCATCTAAATTCTAAAATTAAAACTGATGAATGTTTCTGCACTTGCAATGGTTATGTAATTACCAAATTTTAAATGTGTGGGCTTATTGTTGAATTGAAAAAAAAAATGGCATAAAATCTTTTTTCAAAGTTTGGTCTCTATGTTCAAATAAAAAGGGTATAGTAAATTTTCCTTCCAAGTCAGCAATTAAATATTTAAATACCTAAATGGACAGATTTCTATAATTTAGTGACAAATGTGCATAGAAATTTACAGGCATAGGTGGGGAATATTGTATTAAGTTCTCATTTTATGATATAATCTAGCTGTTTAAATACATGATAAATCTTGAAACAAACTAATTATCGAAGTTGTTAATATCGCGTCAAAATGTCTTTACAGGACTTGCCCAAGTTAAACCGTTGTACAGAACTGTTGTCAATGAATGAAGAACTAAAACAAGCCAGAAAAGCATTCGATGTTGATGAGGAGAAGTTGGCATCAAATGAGTGATCAAATTTTTTTTTAAAAATGTATCAACTTTTCGGTTTTGTCATAGACACGAAGTACTACATTAATTGTAAGATCTAATTGGAAGCAACATCTCTTTTGTTGTTATACTATCAAACGAGTAAGACGATATAACTAAATCATTCAATTTCACTTTTACAAGTTCTTACAACAAAAAACTGGATTGTGTGGCATATTGTTTCTTAATAAATCTTTTTGCCAACCTAAATATAACAAATATATTATTATACAAGTATCCTGTTAAACTAACCAAGAATAGCTTTAATCTTTGACTTTTGTTCATCTGTTAATGATGTTGGGAAAAGAACCTCAAAAGTAACATACAGATCACCCTTTTTGTTGCTAAAATGCAATGGCATTCCTTCACCTTTAAACTTCCTCACTTCTTTTGGTTTTGTAATTACCTAAACAAACCATCATTTAGTCATTAAATCTATTAATAATAATGACTTCTGAAAACTAAAATGTTAACAAATAATCACTACCTTTGTGCCGATATTCACTAGATGATCATCAAGGTGTTTAACTGTCTTCTCGAACCCAGTTAGTGCTTGTGCCTGTAAAGTCCTCGATGCATTTTATCAAATGTGCACAAAGTATTAATATTTTATAAAACTAAAATGTGAAGTGAGATAATTTACCAATGTTATTGTGATAGTTGTGTGAAGGTTATTGCCTTCTCTTCTAAACCTGTCATGTGGTGCCGTACGAATTCGGAACTGCACGAAAATTTGAGATTTAGCATCAACAATAAAAAAATTTTAAAATATTGTAACACTTGGTTTCGTATATCTCAAAAAAAATATATATATATAAAGTTTGTTGGTATTTGGGATCTTTAGGTTTAAAAAGTGTGACGCTCTGATGCGTTTTGATCCCCAAAGACAGCGATGCACACGAGTATCGTATGTCTGGTGTTTGTTATTACGAAAATGCTAAGGAATAATTATGGGTAAAATTTTAAACTTCGGGACACTAAAATATAAGATATTCTAATCATAGCTAGTAAGATTTGTTCAATCGGTGGTCTAGTTTGCTCAAATACTCAGTGGATTGTGGCAGCAAGGCCACTCTGTCACTTACAATACCCCGTCATGTATTTAAGTTGTCTGCAAAGGATTCTACCCGTCACTTGATAAGAATTGTACTTTAAGGCAACAACTTATTACTCAACCGATATTCAAATTTGTTGTGTCGGATTGAAAATCTCATACCATCAATCAGTGGTCTAATTTGTTCACAAATACTAATGCGCGAATTATAAAACTCAAGTTTGGGATTTAACTAAAGTATCACAAAAATTGACTATAAAAACTAAGGTTTATCAATAATAAAAAAACTAACCCTTAGATCTCCAGCTTCACCATCAATGATTGGTTCACCTTCCTCATAAAAGACCACTTCCTGAAAGGAGTAAAATCATTAAAGCCATTTTCGAAACCTGAATATGATATAAACATAAGTCTTTTATTAAAATAATAAATCAACTTACTTGACCATCTTGCATTCCTTTTTCAATATCCACAGTGATAAAGTTTCCTTCTCTTACATACTTTACATTAGGACACTTCTCACAGACCTGAACATAACAAAAAAATAATAATAATAATAATAATAATAATCGCCAGCCAACCAAAACTAAAGATCTTGATAAAAAAATAAAATATAGAAATTAGAATGCTTTTTAAAATTACCTGCTCTGTCATCTGTTGGAACATTCCAGGACCAATTTGTCGGTGATAAACTTCGTTCCTGCAGTTGCAGTCTCGTTTTCCTGGAGCGGGTTTTAAAACATTTTTCTCCCTCCAAATCTAATCAAGTTTAACCATAAGTCAATAGCAAAATCAACCGCCAAAAAAACCTGCAATTTTGTAATTCAGTTTGGTAAAGTTTTCCTACCTGTAATGATCCTCCCATATACAAATCTTCCAATGTTGCATCCAAGTCAACAATTACATCATCGCCCTTTGCCACTCGCTCCTCTTCTTCTTGCTCTCCTCCACCTCCAAAAAACCTGCAAATTGCAGAAAGTATTATCTTTAATGCATTTGCAAAAGTGGATAATGTCGTGAGTGATGAAATAATTAAACGTGTCTAGTATCCATCAGGCACCCGTTACTCAGTACCCATCAGGTATGCTAGTATTAGGTGTACCCAATTATGATCTTATATTGTTAGAAGTTACTATTTGAATGATCATTACTTAAAACCCCATCTTAAATGAGGGTTTCAAAATATATAAACAATCCCAAACACCACATAATTGGGCATGCAGTAAAAATGCCTAAAATACTCTGCAATGAATAACTGGGGAAATTTGTGGATCAAAATCAATGCTATAAATTAGTATGTAATAGTAAGGAGTATGGAGAAATAATTTTTTGTTTAAACTGCATACTCAGTTTCACACGCTTTCTAAACATATTACTAGAACTATAATGTTTTCCCCCATAAGACTTGACTACTCAACCTAAGAGACACCATTTAACACTGATGATGAAATGAAATACTCAAATTAACATGATTATACGACCAAAATGTGCAAACATATGTCATCATCACTATTTAACACTGATGATAAAATGAAACACTCAAATTTAATAAGATTATGTCTTTCATGGCAAAAAAATTAAAAAAACAATTAACAAGATTATACGATCAAAATGTGCAAACATATGTCAAAGTGAAAGCAAAATCTTACGATTTGAAAATGTCTTGAATGTCCATGCCTCCACCACCACCTCCGCCAGCAGCATGCTGTTTGAGACCTTCTTCACCATATCTGTCGTAAATGCTCCTCTTTTCACTGTTAGATAACACTTCATAAGCTGAAAAGAGACGCACAAAAGGTTTAAATCTACATCCACTGGAATTGCAATTTGTATGATAACTTAACGAGGCATGTATGAATTATGATGTACCATTGTTAATTTCCGCAAATTTTAAGTTAGCATCTTCATTTCCTTGATTCTTGTCGGGATGATACTTCAACGCGAGTTTTCTATACGATCGTTTGATCTGATCGTCTGACGCACCTTTAGGAACTTGAAGTATATCATAATAACTTTTACTGTGGCAATCAACAAAATCGAAGAATCAAATCGATCATTACACGAAATGAAGAAGTGTTTTCAAATTTGAAGAATAAATGAAGACTTACGCCGCATTAGCAATCAGTAAGATTGATAAATAGATTAAGAACAAGAATTTCGATCTGCAATCCGCCATTGGTGAAGTTGGAGATCGAAATCCGATTCAGAAATAGGGAGCTGTAGCTAGTACTCTGAAACGGATAGATTAAAGATCTGTCGGAGAGAATAATACTCCGGTTAAAAACACGGTGGAATTGAAATCTCCGACGGCTGTTAAGATGGAGTTTATAGCAGAGACTGAATCGGAAAACTTGGGTATTCGTGACGTGGACTTGAGAAAATCTAACCAATAAGAGTGAGTTTGCACTTATTACAACCAATAATAGCACGACACGTGTCTACCCGTTAAGCACGGCTAGAAAGTCCAACACTGGGGTTGACCCTGGAGTTATAGGAAGACCTACGGGCTGCATCCCCACTTTTGTATAAAAAGATAGCCCATTGGGCCTGTAACAAAGGAAGGAGGAAAAATGAGAATATGGGTAGTGGTGCGTAAACTCGTAAAGGTTAGGGTGTTCAATATAAAGTCAAAAACTCAAAACTTAAAAGTTATTTTTTGGGTATTGTAGTGACTCAAACTTGAGATGGGTTAGTTCTTAGTCAGAGCCTCAGAGGAAGTATGTTTTTGATATTCTAGAAGATAGTGAGATGCTTGGTTGCCGACCTAGTGCATTTCTCATCGAACAAAATTCAAAGCTTAATTAGCAAGTATAATGAGGAAGAACCGGTTGATGTAGGAAACTAATGCCGTCTTGTATGAAGACTTTTTAACTTACAAGCCACCATACCTGATATTGCATACTCTATAAAGTAAGTTGCAGATCCACGACTAAGTCATATGGACGTTGTTACAAGAGTTTTATGTTAGTTGAAAAACAATACTTTAGGCCACTTAACTTTCTCTCACATCAGGAGGCATGGATCTCGTTGCATATTCTTAACACGTAGAAATGGATCGTTACTTCGTTAGAGAACAAGTTGAGTCCTGTGAAATCAAGCCACATATCGAACTACAAATAGCTGACCTATTTACTAAAGCACTGGGATCACGGTAGTTGCAGCTCTTACTTGTCAAGTTAGACATATGTGACCTTTATGCTCTAACTTGAGCAGGAATAAAGAAAAGATTTATATTTATTAGGAGTATATTGCATTCTTTTTTATTAACTATTTATTTTAAGCTTTGCTCCTATTTATTCTATTAATTCAGAGTATGTAAACATTTTGAAAAAATATGCAATACAAAAGTGCCTCCGATCCCCCTAATTTCTTTAGGATGAACGACCCGTAAATTGAAATTTCCAAACTAAACTGAAGTTGCATCGATGACCAAATCCATGTGAGTAGAATCGTGAATGATGCTTGAAGGGCTATGAATTGAAGTAGGAAACACACGATTACCAGATTGAAGACGATGTTTGATGAACTGATTGAATCGATTAAGCAATTGGTAGAATCGCGAAAGTAAATTGAACTTGAAGCATGCGGTGGTTGAATTGATTCTAAAATCGAAGGGGTGAGGATGCTCGAAGGTGGTGAATTGATGAAGTGCAGAACGCCAATAATTTTATGTTAGGGGGGATAACAGAAGAGCGAGGTCGATTTGATTAACCTAGGGTTAATTTTTGTCGCCACTATTTTTTTGGTGACACTTTATGAATGCATTTTAAACTTTTTTTAGATATTTTTCCCACTAAATTGCTACCAAAACTAATGATGGTGAAACTTTCTACCATTTAGTTACCAAGTTCGCTTTTGGTGGCATGTCTAATAACAAATTGACGCATACTCGCTTCTCGTGAGAAAATGGTGGTAAATTAACTACAGTTTATTTTGGTGGCAAATTTTGTGACAGTTGACTAGTTTTGTAGTATTATATATTGACTATTGAGAAGGTTTCACAACCTTTTATTGGATGATGCTTTTCATTTGAAGGCAAGATCCTTGTATTGAAACTTAAGAAAGTTCTATATATACATCTAACATATCAAAGTTAAACTAACAAAATGTATCTATGACATGTTTGACTTGGTCACGTAAAAACAAACATATATTACAACTCCAAGATTCCAAGCTTATGGAATCTCCGAGGTCTGAGCTAGTACGTCCCCCGTCCAATCGGTGCTATGGAACGACTTACAAGTGATTTCTAATATGTATGATATAACTAGTGTGGATCCATTAACTTTCAATAAACGGATGCAATAATTTTCACCATGGGACCAAAAGTGAGCCGGTCAGAAACGAGTCAATGTGTAAATGGATGGCTATGGTTGAAGGCAGCCCATGGTGGTTGCATAATAGTTAATGTTTTTCGTTAAAGCTATTATTATATATAATTTGAAAAGACAGCAACAAATTAACCAACAAATTATGTGTTACAAATTTGAAATGACAGACATTAATAAGTAATAACTTTCTACTTGGGAAACACTCAAGCTGAGATTGAACCGGAAGGTCCGGAATAGCTTAACAAAATGATAATCTTTAACGAACTTGAATCACCCATATGTTAACTCCAAAATTACAAAATAAAATAAAATAAGTCAGGTTATTATAAAATCAAAATCTAATTCTGGCTGATCTATCTTTTAATACCAGGTAGTAGTACTTATGATCATCAATCTCGAATATTCACCGATTAAACTTTTTTGGTGTATTTATAATTTTCTAAGATCTTAGAATATGAAGTAATTACTTGAGGAAAAAGAAAACTCCAGCTAGCTCCTCTAGTCCTCCATGTATTGTCTCCTAGCTAGTTATAACCTATTAACTATAATATATGATCGAGTTACGTACGTGTATTATAAATCCTACATAAACTTATTAGATATAATTATATATATATATATATATTATATTAGCTGCACTTTATTACAAATTATTCTTATCATAATTAGAAGATATATACGTGTCTTCTTTATAATTTATAGTTAATCTTATTATATTTTAATTTAATATATAAACATGATATATGCTAATAACCTCATTGTTTTTTTAACAGCAACCTACTTACTTTTAATATTAACACACGTACAGGAACCTGTATCTTGTTAAGATGAGATTTACACCCACAAAAGTCGATGTAACCTGATTAATTAGTAAAAAAAAGGTCTTAAAATTAAAACAAATAATAAAACGACAGGAAGCTAGCGAAGGCAGCATGAGGAGTACTCGACGGAGAAAAGGCCACGACAAGATAATACATCACTCTTTCTAGTACACACGTGGCAAATAATTCCACCACATACACTTCAGACCTATGATCGTTTTCGCTTTTTAAATACACCGATCACAACACTTCACTGCAAAACCCTTTTTATGCATGCAGCAATCCAATCTATATATACACAAATTTTAACTTTTTATCATGGGAAGAGCTCCATGTTGCGAGAAAATCGGGTTAAGAAGGGGTCGTTGGACAGCTGAAGAAGATGAGAAATTGTCAAGTTACATTCAAAATCATGGTGAAGGTTCTTGGAGATCATTGCCAAAAAATGCTGGTAATTAATTACAGTTCATAAATTTTAATTAAGCTAGTTATGATCATGTATTTCAGTTTCATTTTGTTTTATGATGTTTGTATATATATATATATGAGTTTTTGTTATGATTAATGTAGAGTTTGATACTAATTTGTTAATGTTGATCGTACGTAGGGTTGCTGAGGTGTGGAAAAAGTTGCAGGTTGAGATGGATAAACTATTTAAGATCTGATGTAAAGAGAGGAAATATATCTCCTGAGGAAGAAGACACCATTGTTAAGTTGCATGCTTCACTTGGTAACAGGTTCTCTCGATCCCTTAACTTGATCCGTACATTAAACCCTAGTTGGTCTTAGGGTGTAAACCAGATGAACCGAGCAGGAGTTTACCCAAGCTCAAGCTCGACTCGCTAATTAATTTACAAGAACTTAAACACGACTCGTTTTGAGCTTTATTTCTAAACTTGGGCTCGTGAATAGCTTTTCATGCTTGAACGAGGGCCCACTCATTTATATATATAATTGATAATTCTTTACAATAAATTTTCTTAATTACATCTATAATTTTGTTCATATTTTTACAAAGTAATAAATATTTAACATATGAATAGTATGTGTCTATTTTAGTTAGTTATTTTTAGATTAAGTAAATTTAATATCTTAAAAGAAATAATTATGTAAATAATACGCTCGTTAACTCCAGCAAGACTACTCGAGAAGCTAAGTGAAACTCGTGGGCGAGTCGTTTACCAAACGAGCTATTATAGTTTGTTAGTTTGTGCTCGACTTGATTTCAGATTTTAACAATCCCGGGTAGCTTACAAAGCATCTTGGTTCATTAATTTAGACCACTTCGACAAAGCGGCTGATCATTTAATTGACTTCTACAAAGCAACTCATTTAATTGACTTGTTGATAATTAATTTCGACAACTAAATTTTGAAAGAGTTTAATTTTGTTGCAGGTGGTCCTTGATTGCTGGTCATTTGGACGGAAGAACAGACAACGAAATAAAAAACTACTGGAACTCACATTTGAGCCGAAAACTCGCCCCCTCAAACCCTACAATTCCCACCAAACGCCGGAAGAACTCAGCCACTAAGATCAAGAAACCGCATAAAAAAACCTCCACACCGTCGCCGGAGAAACAAAGTAACATGAACACTTCATCCAACAGCGGCGGTGGAAGTGGTGGAGATGGTGGAATTGGAGAAGTAATGCATGATTCTTCTATTTCCATCGGGGAGAAAGAGAATGAATCTGAAGATTTCTTTAACGTGGAGAGTCTGTTAATGGATTCAGATTGGGTGTTGCATCTGGCTGATGATGAAGAAAATGTGATTGATAATATGAATTCTGCAAGTTCATCAACCAACGATAACAGTCAAGTAAACCAGGTTGATTATGGCTGGGAATGGGATTTTGAAGATGGTGATCAAAGGTTTTTAGGGTTAGGAGGTGAGGAAGAAGATGATAATTCATGGCCATGGGAGAGTTCAGTTGAAGAACTAAGGGTGGATGTGCAGAAGCAAGATGCTATGATTGCATGGCTTCTCTCTTAGTTTTTTTTTTTTTTAAACCAGTTTTGTAAGATTATTTTGATTATTATACATTCATTGTTCCATTAACTGATTCCTAATAAATTTGAAGTGCAACGTCGATTGTTTGATAATGATTTTGGTTATGTTATATGATATATCATATATTATGTGGTTGCTTACATGATATATTAATTATTCTGTTGCTTGATAAGTGATTGGTATCTATGAACTTCAACTGCTTATCACACCTTTTTTTAACAACATAGGATTTCACGTGTTAGCCAGGTAGCCGGACGATGTAGCGAAGGTTGATTCCTCGACCTTGTGAGACTGTACCCCAGATAAGCGATAAGCAGGTTACTTGAATTAGGTTATATTATGCATCTAGTCAGAGCTCTTTGTGAAATGCATCGAGGTTATATTAGGTATTTACTTGAATTATATTAACCAGTGTATTTTTATTTTTGTTTCTTTTAAGACGTGGGATAGCGTCCTCGATCAACACCCGAACAGTGGCGTAGCCACTTTGAGACTATGGGGGGTAGCCGCCAACCGTGAAATTATTTTTTCCAGTGGTACATATATGTTATAATCCCGACCGACCCTCATAAAATTTTGTGATCGACCCCTAATCCGCCCCCAATCTGCCCTCAATCCAATTTTAATTTCTAAATTTAGTTATAAAGCATTAAAACTCAAGTTGAAAATATGTCTAACTAATAATATAAACTTACTTAAAATAAGTTCAAGTCCATTATTAACTTTTATAAACTAACCAACTCACAAATATCATCTATTAAATAAGTTCATTATTATTTTTAATATATTAAACAAAACCCACCACTAGAGGTGATCAAACCGTTTTTTTTTAAACCTGAACCGGTTAAACCGGTTCCGGATACGGTCAACAAAAGTCAGAAACCGGTTCCGGTTCCTAACCGTTTTTTTTTGTTGTTTTTGAACAGTTTTTTGTTGGTTTTGACTGGTTCCTAACCGGTTTTGGTCGGTTCTTGGTGGAACCGGTTCTGAAAAACTGGTCCCGGTTATGGTTATGGTTAAGTTTCGGAACCGGTATTGAACCGCCGGTTCAGTTCCGGTTCGGATCGGTTCCACCGGTTCCGGTTCCAGAACCGTTTTTTTTTAACACCTCTACCCACCACTAGACCATTATATTTTTCAATATGAAATTGTCTAGTTTATTATCTTTTTACATGACCCGACCCGATTCGACACAAACCGGCCCGAAACAGAAGAAAAAAAAATTATTATATATCGAGACTCAAACGAACCTAAAAAATTTTCGTCCCCCATAAAAAAGATTTATGGATCCGCCACTGCACCCGAATAACTAGGGAGAACAAATAAAGCAATATAGCTGCAAATAACTGGGTCGTTGTTCTTAAGAAAAATCAGCCTAGTACGTGTGATTTACACCTGAGACCTCTATGTTGTCCCTTATCCATTTAAACCATTACATCACTTTCTTGGAATTTAGTAATGTATATACACTCTGGCCGGTCATATATAAGTCCATAATTGAATGTCACGGTATGATTTATAAACCATTTGGGTCGTCATACGTTTAACTACGTACGAAATAAAAAGATTAGAGTTTGTTATAAAATATGATCAAACTAAATAAACCCGTTTAATAAATGTTATAAAATATGGTCAAACTAAGTAGAACTCGTTTAAAAAATGAATTTACCAGAAGATTAGATGTTTGATAATCTTTTACCATTGTTTGTCATAGACTCCGAATATCTTTTAAATCAATCTACACATGTATGTGTGTGATCCGGAGGTGAGGTTATAACCATATGTATATAGGTTTAAGTTTATAATTACATTACTGTATTAACAGTGTAAGTAATTAAATCTTTGTTAAATGAATATGATTTTTTCTTAAGTTTGATGTTGGGCAGCCAAATTTTCTTATGTTAATATATGTTAGATATCGTCTCCATTGATGTTAGTTGAGGTAATCACATATTACTTGAGGAGTATTTTTTTAACACGCAAATCTAAAATGAAACCTATAGTCTACATATACTTAATTTAAATGTATTAGGGTAAGCTTTTTGTATAACCTCTAAACAAGTGTAGCTAAACAAGTCATATTTGGATTGACTTAGAAGGTTCACTCGTTAACCGATTTTACCTAATTAACCGAAACTAATTTTTAAACACTTTTAGGTTATAGCGTTAAACTAAATTAGTATTTTATGATGTGCCATCATGTGACAACATGGCATATTTGGATTAATGTATCTCAGGCGATTTCTATATATGTATATGTCGTGTTAGGGTTATTTCTGAATTTCAAGTTAGTACAGTTGTATTCTAGTGAACCCACAAAGTGTATCAATTTAAAAGCATACGGATGGTGTGGATAATCCTACGGCCGGAGTAATGGTCCCTGACCACTACAATATAATATTTACTTCTTTAGCTGAATAACTCATCACTCACTGTTGACTAGGGCCACTCCACTTGCCCCTCGCATTTCATCATTAAATGATTTATTAATTATATTCAACAATTAATCTATCTTTTTTTCCGAAAGGAAAATGCATATATAATATTTATATGATAAAAGTAAATAACTATAACTATATATAGAATAAAACTGTTAGCATTTGAGACTAATGTCAGGAACCCGTTTTGACGGGTGTTGTGATGGTGCCTTTGTCCCAACAATGATATAGTCTTCCGTATCATGTATGCTCGAGGTTTACAAGTTTTGTTTCTGTTTTTTTTAAACCAAGAGTTGTGCGTCATGTTAAAGCACCTTCTTAAATATGCGATGTTGAACATTTATCATGCAAAACGGCAAAAGACCACTTGTGTTTTTAATTTCATCGTATGGAATAATATTAAACTGAAAGGCAACTTGTGCAATTGTGATGTGAACATTGCAATTATAAACTTAACTTGTATGAGGGGTTGATACGTGATTGTCAAAGGTCTGTGCTACTCTAGATGGGCCATTCCTAATAAAGGCACCTGAAGGCGAGATATAGTGTGCCCCCAACATCGATCTATTAAAGAGCTCTATACTTTTAATTTGCTTGATGTTTAATTTAGTTAATACAAAGAGGTTTTTAACCGTCAATTTGGGATTAGTCCAATTGATAAAGGTCTTGGCTTCAATCCCCAAGCAATGGGAGATTTATTGGTGCAGTCATTTGATTTGGTAATAGTAATAAAAAAAAATAACAAATAGAAAAGAATAATGACTTGGGTTGTACTGCAAGCTTAAATTTTTTGAGAGTCATTTTAGATATAGTTTTTAAGTTTTTTTCAAATATCTAAAGTTACAACTTACAATGTGTATTTTAAAGTTCAAAACTTTGTCGGTTGACCACAAAAGTCAAATATGTTGTATTAGTTTTTTCCATTAAGCAAGACATCATATCTTTTTACTTGTAATTTTTAACGTATATTGTGTCCTTTTCGACGAACTGACTGATTATCTCTAGCAACAGATGCATCCTTTGACTTTATTTGGTCAAACCAGCTACTTTCAAAGTTCAAAATCAATGTGAATCTTTTAACGAGTATACAAAAAACATAATCCTTTCTATATTTGTTGTTGTAAAGTTCAGTATAACTATCAAACTTCCGTAATAATTCTAAAATCCATTGTCAATTTCAAATTTGAAACGTCGTCTGGTTGATCTTAAAAAAGGCAAATTGTGTTTCTTTAGTTTTGGCATTCAAGGTAATGTCTTTGTTGTGATTTCTACAATTATAGTGGTATGGAATCCATGGGACAAAAAATCAAAAGCAATGTCTGATTTTGGAGATGATGAATACAAATAAAGAATACAAGGAAATATTTAGGGATTAATGAAAATAATTGAGTTTTATAAATGTAATTGAAATTTATTTACTATGCGGGATAAATTATTAGCTTATAAATCCTAACTTTTTAATTATATATTTGTTATGAACCACCCGTGTGTAACACGGGTTATAAGCTAGTTCTTCAACGAAAGATCATTTAACCTAAGAATGAATTTGTTATATAGTAATGGATCATTTGCTCTCACTATTCACTAGAGTAAAAAAGGAAACACCTTAGCTATATTATCATTTGTCAAAACATATGATCTTAAGGATGGGCTACAAGCAAATCTATACTCACCGGATGTACTGACTGGCCCTAAAATATCATAATTCCAAATCATAGATTAATACTTATGGTTGGCGTTCTTTTGATGGTACCCGAAAATGTTTATCAACAAAATGGTTTGTGCAATGGTACTAGGCTCAAATATCATTTTACTTGGTAAGCATGCAATAGAACATAAATTGTATCTATCAGTTAACATTTATTCAGAAAATCAACTTATTACCTTTTGACAAGAAGATTCAATTCAAATTCTAAAAAATATAATTTCCACTTTTAGTTTATTTGCTAAGGTCAATCTCTTTCACGAGTTGAGTTATATTTGAAATATCATTTTTCTCGCATGGACACTTTTCAGAGTAAAAAGCCGAGATAGATTAAATTGTTATAGTATTAGATAAATATGGATCGGTCAAGACGGTTTGGTTTGAGGTTGCACTTTTTCTTTTTAATTTTTTTTTTTTATAAATTCAATTGGATTGTGTTTGTAGAAATAACAATTCGTTAATGTTGAAACAGAAGCATAACTACATATTCAGTAATAAAATGTCTTGAGTGTGCATTCAGTCTTAATTGCTTTATTCTTTGAGATTTTTATACCTTCCTATTGTTTTATCTTATGATACTAACAAATTTTGTTATGATACTTGTTATTGTAAGTTTTTTTATGTCTTAAAACAAGAAAAAATCTTTACCCGAGTCAATAATATCTCTACAACCTCATTATCTTATGAGATAAAAGGAAGTGTTTACTCCCAATCTCATTCTTCTTGGATTCTAGTTATAGGTGTAAGTTTGGTTGGGGACGTATATTTGTCTGTTATGTTCATAGATGCATATTTTAAACTAAGAAAGATAATAATAAGGTGTTGGTTCGATTAACGGGGGTAAAGGAAATAAGGAACTATGTGTTAATTGTTTGAATCAAACTATAAAGACCCACACATGACAAGAGGTGTGATTGTCGTTTGAATTCTAACTCGATTTAGATTGATTTAACATATAAAAAATCTAGTATAAATGTATGGCAAATTGGATTTTAATAATCCCAACTTTAAACTATTAGCTTGTAATAATCCCAACTCAGGAAATTGTTACCAACGGTCCCAACTTTTATATCATTTTTTGTGGCAGTCCCTAACTAACGGAAGTTAACTCCGTTATTATTTTGATGACATGGCATGCTGACACGGGAAGACTTGCTGACGTGGCATGCTAACATGGCAAAACTTGCTGACGTGGCAGAGAGTTGCTGACGTTAGTTAGGGACTGCCACAAAAAAATAATTTAAAAGTTGAGACTATTGGTTACAATTTATTAAGTATGAATTATTAAAAGCCAGTATGTTAGAGTTGAGATTATTAAAATCTAATTTGTCTTGCCTGTATTTATACCATTTTCTGGTTTTTAGCTAGTTGAAAGCGTAATATAGTATTTCTTTCTCACGTACCTTTATTTATGATACTTTAGTTTTCATTAAAAAAAAATATATTCCAACGTTTTTTCTTTAATCTCTCATTCTCTCCTAAGGAACTTGGGCTGTATTTTTCTGGGCTATCTTTAACTTAATTTGGAAACCTATAGTAGGCTAGTTAGTAGCAGTAGTACGTTGGACACTGGGCCCATTCAATTATAAAGTTCACTTTGTTTCATGAATTCATTCTGTCACAAAGTAAAAAATTCATATAAAATGAGATAATTATTTTCAATAGCTATAAATGATGATCATATATTTTAGATATTTTAGTTCCGCTGAGATTTCAATAAATAGATTATTCGTTCGGTTTATTTGTATTAAACTCTCTAGACAATATAACTTTTATAGTAAAACTAACTTTTTTCTCTTAATTAATTTTTTTCTTATAGTTTCTTCCTCAAATGCAGACATGGTGAAATTCTAAGAGCATAAGGTTTCAAAATGAATTAGGTCAATGCTTTTTTTTATTTATAAATTTTTGGGTGGAACAAATTATAATAGCATAAGGTTTTCTTTAAATATTTTATCATTTCTTCCTATATCATTTTTTTTAAACGAATTACCCCATTGAATTACAAATTTTTCTAGCTTTAATACAATGAAGCTGATTTAAAAAGTTAAAAATATCGCGTCGTAATTTGTTTGATATTATATATATGTAGTATAATTGTACCATATATGCAGCACGATATACTACACATAGGGAATATAATGGTAAATAACATATTGTAATACTTTGAATTCATATTCGTGATTCCTAATGTAATACTTTGAATTCACATATTGTAATACTTTGATATTATTCTTTTCATATATTTATGTATATAGCATATCTACAATTTGACATACTGCAGTCATATTGCATACATATGCAGGTTGAAGTTTATTAATATATGTGACTCTTTTAAATAATTTAAGTGTTTCATATAAAGATTTCAATAGTTTTTTTTTTCTTTTTATGATGTATGTTATGTATACTAAACGTATATTACTATATATATATATGTAGTATTAAACAATTTACGGAATGATTTTGTATTTTATTATAATACAGTTTCTTTGTACTTGTATTAATGATAAAAGAAGATGTAATTTAATGCTCCAAACCGTTTAAAATATTAATAACGTTTAAAAAAAAATTAACTTCAGTGAGTTTTTTTGGTTTCGTACGAAAAATGGTTTTTCTCGTTAAACCACCTTTACATAATATCATATTACTTTACATTTATATCATATAATATCATATTACATTGTATTAAATTACATTAATGAACCATTTATCATGTGTTGTTGTGTATTTATTGTTATTTATTTTTCTTTTTAACGGTTATAACTTATTATTAGACTATGTGGTATACGGGGTGAGTGGGAGGCTTGAGTCGGCATGTCACGTATGAGAGAGAGTGAGTGGAAAGGTGGAAATGAATGGGGTGAGTGGAAGCTTGAGTGGGTAAAAAATAGGGTGTTAATGTGGTTTTTGTGATTGATAGGAGAGTGATGTGAGATTTTTTGATTGGTTGAAAAAAAGAAAAAAAATAAATAAAAAATTAGTCAACTCTCATCACGCCTTGACCATCGTCACGCCACCGCCGGCCACGCCCCAATAACGTCACCCCGGGGCGGTGTTGGGGGCGTTAATGGGGCCACCCACGCCCCACTCAGGACGTATACCGGATAGTCTTACTTTTTTTTTACCGGCTGTTACTTATTATCCTTAATCATGTTTCAATATTTACCATATTGTGTTAATAATTTGTTGGTGCAGTGGTTTATCAATAGTTTTGATGATTATTGAAGACGAAGTTTCAAGTATAAGTTAGATTCTATTTTACCAAATTTAGTATCGGCTAAGATCATTGTCGCGCGTGTTTGCCGATACCGATAGTATTGGTATGTTGATACTTATAGTATCGATATGTGTACTGAACTCGGTAGAGTCGATATTGTTTTGTATAAATTGATGTTGTTTTGATATTCCGAGTACCCGTTTATTCTGTCATTTTTTTGTAATTAAAAACGATGTAATCTGATGATCTTTTTTATATGTGAAAATATGAAATTACTTGCTTCCTAGTTCTTGATTGTTCTTAGTCTTGATTGTTTAATTTGATTCGATATGCATCGATACGATTACGGATTCCGCACGTAATCATATCGCGTTGATCTCGGTGTGATCTTGATCCATACACGGATCTACAAGTGATCAGTGGCGGAGCTTGACTGGGATTTCATGGGTTGCCAAGATCATATATGTAGAGAATTTTAAGGGATTTCATGGGTTGCCGGCCTATATATATAAAAAAAATTTCGGTCGAAATCACGAAATTTACACTACGTGCGAAAAAATTAGCGATCGCCCGGGCGACCTTAGGCCTGACTTATCTTGCGCCCCTGCAAGTGATATCAGTGAGGGTCCTCAATGATCTTTTAATTTGACATAAGTTCAATTTCTAGCTTGTACTTGCAATAGTAAAAATTACAAAGCTGAAATGAGAAATTTAACAAAACATGATTACAGTATGATTATGATTGAGTATATAGATGAACTGTTCGACCAGAAACAAATTTAACCATATCGTGTGACGATCATATAACCTCTGTATGTTTTGGTATAATAATGTATTAAAAGAAAAACAAAGATAATTAACATATTAAATAGGGAATGGTCCTTATAGCGATAACCCGAAATAACCCATAAAAACTGACCCTTTTTTTTTAATGTCATTATTACATATGTATAACAATTTCATCTTTTATGAATTTTGATAAATTTACATGTTTTCCCAATATTACATCATTGTAAAAAGTCGTGCTTATTTGCTTATAGTGGTGTAACTCACAACTTTTTACAGTGATATAATATTGAAAAAACATGCAAATTTCTCAAAACTCATAAAATATTAAAGGCAAATTGGATTTTAATAATCCAAATTATGACTCATTGGCCAACAATAATCCGAACTATCACTTTGGCCGAGAATAATCCCAACTATCATTTTAGTTGTCGGTAGCAATCCCAGAAGCAAAATTATTAAAGATTTCTACTTTATTTACAAAAGATTTCCATTCGATTTTGATTATGCATTTTTTTTATTTAATTTATAATTATTACTTTGATAGAAATTAATAGGAAATCAAGTAGAAATCTTTAATAATTTTGCTTCTGTAGTTGTTACCGACAACTAAAATGATAGTTGGGATTATTCTCGGCCAAAGTGATAGTTTAGATTATTGTTGGCCAATAAGTCATAGTTTGAATTATTAAAATCCAATTTGTCTTTATTTTATAAGTCATTATTGTTTTTAAAATGATTCCTTTTCAAATTTCAATTCTCAGTAGATGGAAAACGTAAGTTTTGTCAACCCAGATTTAGTAAACTAGCTATACTCATTAAGTCATTAATGTAAAACTGTTTTAATGAAAATAAATGATAATTTTAAGAAAACTAGGATGATTGTCTTGACTCTAGAGAGATCAGCAATATGTAGGTTATTTACTAACAAAAGTATAATGATTGTCTAAATATTTGCTATGTTATTGTGGTGCTAGTGGACCTAGACAACATGAATAAAACTCACAAAACTAAATAATATTGCAAGTTTTACATCGTTGAAAGAGAACGGAGTGTTTCTTATAAGACTATACGGAGTCGTTCCACACTTTCTCACTCTTTGTGCTTCCACATCAGCTTCCTATTTTGCACGGTGTTGTCCCACTAGTCCCCATTTTCCCCATTCCACCCCCTTTTTCTTCTCCTCTTTTTCGGTGAGATCTGGTGAGAATTCCCCAAATTTCCCCACCCCGAAAGTGGGGGATGGTGTATTCATTCGGCCTCATCCGGCCCCGGCTTTCCCCACCTCCCACTCCGTGTGGCCTAAGAGGTTGAGGTGGATATATTTTATTCAACTTATGTGTTTTGTTTGAGCTAGCATCTCGTCGGTGAAAATATAACCGTGTGTTATTAAAGGCAAAGCAGCCAATATCTTAGCAATGTTCGTTTGGGTTGTGACAAATAGTATTGAAGTTTGAGGTCGGGCCAGTGTGCTAGCGAGGACTATGGGCTCTCTAAATGGGGTAGAGATGTAAGTTTCACAATGTTTGAACGGGAGAATGAAGCCTTAAATATAAAATATATTGGATACATTTTCTACCAGTACCACGAGGGCGTTGGGCACATTTTGTTTAGGCGAGCAACTCATTAAGTGAAAACAATACCATGAAAAAAATTGATTGAATTCAGGATCTTCTATAACGAGGGGTTTGATCTAGGAAGAAACGGGATAATGGCCCCATGAAAAACATTTTTAGGAACTTAATTATTAAAATTACCTAGAAGTCACTACCATTTTCAATTAAATAATACTTCATAATATGTTTATCATTATCTTTTTTCCTTACGTCTATTCACAACCACTATTAAAAAATACTAAAAATAAATAGCGGCTTCTCAAAATTTTGTCAAAACTTATCAGATTTACCAGCTGAATAGTAACATTTTCTCCACCATACACTCACAAACAACTCTAAACCTCTTTCTAAGTTATACACACCGTACTCACATACTTTCAAGAAATCAAAGGTGAATGCTGCACAATTCATTTAGGTATTCAAGTTATATGATTTTATTAAAATACTTTAGTTTTGTTTGTTTTTCTTCTAGCAACTATCTTTGTATTATTCGTTTTCTATTTTGTTTTAGCAGCATAGAATCTCACGTGCTAGCCACCGGTAGCCGGGCGATATAGCCAAGGTCGATTCCTCGACTCCGTGAGACCGTACCCCCAAGCGGTAACCAGATGGAATCCGTAAACCCTCTCCCCTCCTCAGGTTTGAACTGTGGTGACCTTTAGCCGATGTACGCTTTCTGTCAATCATTGGAAATTGCCCAGAGAAATTCCTCTGAGCAAAATTTGAACCTGAGACCTTTCAAAGGAAGAGACCAAATGCACATCTCTTTCTAACCACTTAAGCTAGAAATCAATAGTATTATTTGCTTTTTTATACAGGGTAGGGTTATAGTAAGGAGGAGGATTAGGGTAAGGAGTCATCCCATCAATTAGATCTTAAGATCAGCGGCCAGGATTAACGCGGTGGCATTTTTGTAATTATTCGGAACTTTGAAAAGGCATGAA
>WOUH02000001.1:301891-342272 GCA_009936405.2 Stevia rebaudiana
GCATATATTGACAGGAAAGGAGTATCAGCAACATAGTTATGCACTCACCAGCTTTTTAGCTGACCTTTCAAACTTAACCCTTTTTCAGGTGGGAATTAGGGATTCATTTGCTTTGACTGTTGAATAGAAGTACACTGTGAAGATTATATTTTGGTGCTTGTCTGTTGATTTGCATGTTATTTTGATAGTCTTCAAACTGTACTTTTATCAAGTTTGTTGGTATTTTGTGAACAAGTAGTATTGTAGAACATGATGGTATTTTAATGTATTTCAAGTATGTATTTCTCTGTATGTAATCGTGTGCTTTGACCCGGTTATGGTCTCACCCCCGCACAACACACTGTCGCTTCCGCAAATCGTTGACCGTTCAGAGGGGGTGTGACACCTAGCGCCTAGGCCGATTTTTACAACACTGGTATTAACCATGGAAAGATCTAGATAGAATCATCTAGGTTACATCATGTAAATACTAGAAAGTGTATAGATATTTCTTGTGATAGAACTCTCTAGAATAGGCTAGATGATATAGCATGCTAGTATAAATAGGTGGTTGCCCCATTTATGCAAACCACCTCCCAATCATTGGCATTCACCTTGTATAGACTTAAGAGCTCTCTTGTAACGTTCTCCTTGTGATCAATAAGAGTTTACTTGATTACAAGTCTTGCGTTCCGTTGCATAGTCGCTAAGAATTGTTGCGTTATCTGGTCTAAAGGCTGATCTTAGAAGGTGTCTAAGAGCCGCACGTGAGTCTAGAGAATCACTCGGTGACATAGGGCTTGTTATCGGTGGCATGATTTTACTTACCGCCGGCGAATCGTCTACGTGTTTGGAGGTGTATAAAGAAGGCGATGCACCGACGGTGTTCCGGTACTGGAGTGCCTAGATGGAAGCATGATCCTAGGACAGGAGGAAGATGTGAATAGGCTACTCGTCTGGGCCGACAAAAGTATCTGGAAGATCGCACATTCTGTGCTCTTGACATCCGAGTTCCATTTCCACGTATAATATATGAATTAATATTGTTACGTGTTAGTATCTGGAAGATCGCAAATTCATGTTCATGTTCGTATTGGATTTAAACTATATAATAATTTGTTCATGTTCTTTGAGTGTTATTGAGATCCAATGTTAACAGTTTTTGTTGAGATTTGTATAAAAGACCGGTTTCATCTTCCTACATATCCATATATTAGTTTCTTATGAAACCTAGAAAATAGGAGATTTGTTTTTGTATTTTGAATATGTTATCCTACTCTGATACGTACATAATGGTGCAGAAGCTAGTGAGGTGGCTCCAAAGCTGTTATTGGAGTATTTCACACTACATACTTGTTTTCTTATTGATTCCACATTTACCTTTTTGTCCAAGATATCAAAGGGAATGTTACCAAATAAGGGGGCTTCTCAAAGCTCTTTTGGTATGAGAAACTTGGTGATTATGCCCTGCATATTGGAAGGTTGCCTTCTCTCTCTCTCTCTCAATTTGAAAGTAGACTTATTAACTGCATATTGAACCAACTTGGTATAACAATTATTTGGCATTTTTGTTGCAGGAGTGAGCTTACACGGTCAAAAGTTTTTTCGTTGGAGATTTCCACTTGGAAATTCTCAAGGAATCTCTGTTGAAGGCGATCAATGATATTTATGCAGCATTTTCTGGTTCCACTGCAGCAGTCATATTAATAGCAGATGGTCATTCTAGTTGCCAATGTTGGAGACTCAAAGGCTTTTCTATGCTCTGAGACGTTCCAATCTCCTTCGGAGGCTAAAGGTTAACTGAGCCTTATATGTATAAAAGGGCATGTAATAATGTATTTAGTGGATACATTTATCTTTTTACTCTTGCACTTTATTTGCACTATTGATTCAAAAATATAAACAGAGTTGAGGGTGTCAAATATATAAACGTTTAAAATACACATACATACCAAGCTTAACTTGCACCAATTAATGCTTGTGAAATTGGGCCTTTTTTAATGATTTTCTGAAGCATTAATATGATTAAGAAGGCATTTAGTTATCCCAAATATTGATTGGACCAATGTTTGTTTCATTTTATGCATTTTTCCCTTAATTAATATTAACTCAAAAAGGCTGATAGTTAATCAGATGTTTTTGTAAATGGCAGCTACGTTTTTGAGATTGTACAGAAATGAAAGACGTAATGGTAATGGTGCTTCTAAACACCTCAACCCCACTTAAAAGAAAAGTCTAATTCATAAAATCTAAACCCTAAAAGCTAAGATTAAAGGGTTCGACGAGACGGTTCTAACGCCGCTGAAATGAGTTCAATCGGAGTTCGTTTGAGTCGATTATGAGAAAATTAAAATCCTTCCTACCCTTCCTACCATAAGGATCCTTCATATTTGAACCTGACCCGGATATTGGTGAGGTCCGATGAGTTTTCTGATATCAAAATTATAAATTATGCCGACTTATGTTTTAGATAATTATCGAATTTGAGGTAGTTGCAGTGAGGGTCTAGCAATGGGACAACAAGGGTCTAGGCGTCTAGCAATGGGACAACGATTGCATTTATTTATGTGTTCAAGTAGAACCACTCGATAATCTCTGTGTCACTCATACAGGATTCACAAATATGTAGATAATTATGTATGTCAATTCAGATATTTGTAATCTTAGTTCAAGCATGAACCTTACTGAAACAACCTCCTCAGACACAACTCTCCAGATTTAGCATTGTTAGTTAAATAAGCATCTTTCATAATCTTGAGTCTTGTTTGTGTTAAGGTTAAAGTGGGAAGCTAAGACAACTATGAAAGCAGAGTAAAATACTATCCGAATTATATGAAAGTGAATGTAGATATGTATGAGGTTTATCTTGTTAAAGATCATGAGACATAATTAAAGAAAACGTCGACTTATAAAGGTTGTTGTCCTCACATTAAAATAAACGCGAGCATATGCATGCATGTTACTCAAGTTTTTTGCCTAAATATCTTCCAACCTTTCGCCATCCTATATTGAACCATATGGCCCTAATTTTTGTTTTTTTGTTATTTAAAATTATTAAGCCCAAATAATGAAAATTCATGGTTTCGAATTGTGAGATATTTATCAAGTTGGATGGGTCCAGTAAACGTTTTGAAGAAAAAAATTTAAATAAAAATCATTTAACAAAATATACTGCAACGAAAAGAGATCATTAACTTCTTGTGAATATCTAATCTATATGAATAAAATAAAAATCTAACTATGTATAGATAATAGGAGTTAAAAACGTATATTATCGGTAAATGGACGTGTTTTGTTGAACAAGACACTAGTACATATGGATAATCGTCTTAAAAAATATTTTATATGTTTGGGACTCAAAAAGCTATATATTTTTTTATTCTGACTAAATATTAAATAGTGTATGGAATATGAAAAATATAGTAAATTAAAAATTTTATATTTTAAGGAGAATTATAAATTAGTTGTGAAGTATTAAGAAACAAAGTTTATGACGATGGTAACAATATGTTATATTAAATTTGTGTTTATAATTAAACATATTAAGAATTATAAAAACAAATTACAACATAAAGTAGTTATAAACTAATTTTATCGACACATAGACGCTTAATGTTATCACACATGTATGCTTACATAACTTTACGTTTGGTTCGACATGGATTCGGCAAATTGACATTCAATGTTACCCATATATTCGTCACCACATACACGTATGATCTAGCTAGTAGTGGCAGTATGGATATAAAGTTCTTAGAATAAAAAATTGCAATTTGTTTATCATTTGATAATATCTTAATTTCAAATCAGGTTGTATACGTGTGTGACTTGAATAAGAACAAAATGTGTGTTTGTGTTATAAACATACAAATAATTGATTTTTTTTTTCTTTCGGACATATAGAAAGAGCGTACCAGCAAACGGGCAACAAGCTATACTATTTTTATACACCTTAGCATATCTTTAATATACTAATTACACTACCTTCAAATATATTCCAATCAGCTTAATATATCTATATAGATTATCGTGGTAATGTGGTATTAGTATTTCTGTTTCTGATCAAACCATTATTGCATCATTGTACGTCGCTATATTGATTAGATGGACCAGTTCTTTTAAAAAAGATAGTAGAGAGCACATGAGACAAAAACTCAACACTTGCACTATTTTTCCCATTAAATGCCATGATAAGAAAACACTTCGAGATGGATAGGTGAAATATTGTTACAAGGGAACATAAATAAATTATGGATTTTTATACACTTTAGCACATCTTTAATACTTGAACTACCTGCTTAAAGAAGCATAACTGTTGATTAAAGCCAAAGCATTGCTGGTTAAGTGTGCAACATTCACAATCTTTCCTCTCACAACACTTTTCAATTTTGGGTCGCTCTTAAACCCTTCAGAACACGTGTCTTCATCAGTCAACGCAGAACTGACCCACGTTTGGACGTCGCTCATCACCAGCCCTGAATCTTTGGAACCTGGTCGAATCATCTCATCAAGTGATTTTTGCAACTCGTACACTGAGTCACTCAACAACTCGATGCAGTCTTTCATGGCTTCAACTTCTAAAGGAGTCATGCCATGAACTTGTGACAATTTAACCATCGATGAAGAAGTGATGCGGGTTGTGTCAAGGGTCACCGATAGAGCTGTTTGGGCTAGTAACTTTGGGCTTGTTTGGATTGCACCGGCTTGTGCTGAGAGTGAGTTGAAGCAGAGTTTTGGGTATGTTGTCAAACCACATGATGTTCTTATGAATTCGACATTTGTTTTCTCAAGGGCTGTGATTAAATTGACGGAGGATATGAAGAGAAGTAGTATTATGAGGATGTTCTCTGAATGAAAAATGTTCGAGTACGAACCCGCCATTTTAATTTATGTTTGTGTGTTGAAGAGAACTCTTGTCTAGCTCAAGTTGGAAGCTAATGAGGTTGGTTATGAAAGTGGAGTAATTTCAATCCCCATTTATAGGAAACTGAATGTTGATCTATGCGAAGGTGGAATTATCTTCTATTCAATTAAAGACATATATCATACTTAAAATAAAAATAAAAAATGAAGCTTTAGATAATATTTTAGTCTATGAATATTGTACATGTGACAAAATGCCTTGCAAGTGGCGCTTCAAACGCAACTTCCATTGTGGTGTAGTGGTAGGAGCCTTGGGTTCTCTACATGAGACCCAGGTTCAATTCTCACTTCCAACACTTTAGAAGGGGCATGATGGCTAAATGAAGGAAGACAGACATCTTATGGTTTTCTGTTCGATCCAAAGGACATCCGGGTTTTACCACCAATGGGCCTTCGGGCGGGTGGGTTTTCCTCGGAACTACAGATAACTTGGTGTGCTTAAGGGCTCCGTACGGCTAGATTGACAGTACCTAGGCAATTCAATGTTTGTTGGCCGTTAAAAAAAAAGCGTGCGCTTCAAACGTGCAATTATAGCCATCCTATTGGCAAATTTGGAATTTCGTGTCGACATTATTCAAAGAAGGAGATTTTGTTTTGCAAACCTATCTATAATATAGTAGGGCAGCTTATGTGATAATTACAAATTGGAGTAGCTGCATTGGGGTCTATAAATGGGACGTACGTCGGTTGCATTCACAAACATGTTCAACTAAAACGTGTTCAAGTGGAGCAACCGGGGGCTTAGAGAACGTATTCGACTTTCCCTACATAAAAGAGTCTCACAAATATGTATATATTTATTTTTGTAGTAATAATTTTTATAACGACGGTTTGTGCAACGGAAGGACCGTTGCTAGTAGAGTGGAGTGACCGAGTTTCGAAACCTCAGCTTAGGTGTATTTTTGTATATATAACTTTGAAATGTTTTAAGCAATAAACTATGTGATTTTTTTTTCTCTCTTGACGTAGTTAACAAGTTATTTATTTCTTGGTCAATCAACAACCGTGTTAAAACATTCACTGTAAGAAATTTCACATGTATCGATGACAGATTTCCCCGACAACATGAGTCATCGGTGTTAAGTCATCTTTTCCGACGACATGTCGTTGGGATTTGGTGATCTCAAATACTTTCCTCACACAACCATATGGAAATCGTTTATAAGCGAGTCAAACGTAACAGCGTTGAAAAATCTGATGGGTTTCTGTCCTGACTGTTGTCGTGAAATTGTGAAAAAGTATATGTTTTTAAATTTGTTAACGTGCTAACTAATTAAAAAAAGAACAAACCCAACAAGAAAATAAAAAAGTTATAAATTTTTTTTTGGAGCTTTCCCCACAACTTATCGTCGGGATTCGTTTTTTCTTTAACTTTTATTAATATTCGGCATATATGAATATAAAAAAAACCATAAAGAAGTGCAGTAGCTTTCTCGACAACCGTCGAGATTAGTCTTTCCTCTTTTATTAATATTAGGTATATAAGAAAATAAAAATCATAAAAAATGCTGAAGCTTTCCCGAAAAATGTTAATTTTTTAGATTGTTTTTATAGTTGTTGTTTACTATAAGTAAATAATAAAAAGCATAAATAAAATGTATCCATTATACATATATGTAGGTTGGCGAATGTTTATTGATATACTAGGTTATTATCCGTGTAATACATGGTTGATGGAAAAAATATATATCCCTCATCATATCAAACAATTTCTTAGATAAATAACAATTTAACATTTATTGTTTATAGTAACTTTATCATTGACGAGCAATGTTATAAATTTTACTCTATCTCAACTCTTTATTCAAGATAAAGCCACATACAAAGTTAATTGAATAATTGTTATAAATTGATCAAGGATTTGAAATAACTAACTTGCAGAGTATGTAAAAAGGATTTAAGTCACATTGTTCTTTGTTTGACATAAATATATAACCCTAAAACTTATAATGTAATCATATACTTTACGTTAAAAGTTTTTATCAATGTATAAAAGCAACAAATTATATATCAACGTAAAATAATACCACTGATAACTCACTTATATACTTTTTAATAACCAGAATTATCTATTACATTACATTTAACATTGGAAAATAATAAGTTATAGTCATAATAATTCTATACTATTATTCCCTCTTGCAAATGGAAGAACTTTCTGCATTTTCATGAGTACATTCTTGTAAAACAACTTACCAATGTTTTCAAGGCCGGTAAGTACATAGTTGGTTGTGTGTTGCTCCAATGTACCCATATGAACTTACTTTTACAAACACCTAAACAAAACAGAATATTATAGCAAAAAATAGAATGAAATTAACCTTGTAACCAAAAGAAGGTACCTGCTAATATGAGCCACTTTATGGTTCTGTAACCTGATAATATTTATGGATATCAATCATTGTGGTAGCAATAAAGACATAACACATGAAAGAGGGAACTCTGTAACTATCTCAGTTCTCACACTCACATAACACGTCACTAACATAATGTAAGAGGATTTCATTCATAAATATCCAAAAGACGATTACTTATCTGCTGACATGTAGGATAATACAGATGATATGTAAGTATTTGTCCTGGTGCATTAATATAAAAAATTTAAATGCCATTCAAACACACTTTGTTTTAGACCAAGAAACCTTGTGCTAGGAAATATAATACCATTATCTTTCAAGGAAAAAATACGTTGAACAGAAGTAAAGTAATATAACAGGTAATTGACCCAACCAAAATCCACTTTTACGTTTCACAAAGCAGAGCACTTTTCATGTTCACAAAAGTTGAGACTGGAAAGGAGTATTTTTTTGCTAGTTTTTTTTAATAATCTACATATGAAACTACTATGTGAAATTACACAGCTTTTATTAAACAACTTTTGATCCAAAACGCATACACAAACAACACATCAAAGTAGGAAATTAAACAAAGGCAAAAGGGTACTAATATTAACAAAAGCATAGGCAAATAGACATAACTCTTACTATTAAGTCACAAAAAAAAAAATTAAAACGCTAGGAATTATTACATTACCTGTACTATTATGTCACAAAAGACGAAGTTATTATATGTTGATTTAGAAGAACAAATTTTCATGTTCTAAACCCGGTAATACATAAACTTCTATGATGCCTATTAATTTTGAGCTTTTGAGTAAAGATCCAATGAGTGATGTTTATCATTCAAACTCTTATGATTTATTTGGTAAAGAATACAATAATCATAAACCACGTACACAATAGACCGCAAATATTCATTGAAATAAAAATGGCCCAAAAATCATTGTGCTCGAATAAAACTAATCGACCAATCAGAACCAACAAAATTTGTATAGATCAGAATCATACTCCTATTTTGCCCAAAACTGAACTACCAATCCAATTAATCGTGATTAAGCACCTTTAATACTAAGTGCGTACTCTCCTATTTTAAATTTATATACATGATGTTAATATATTTTGGGTAAGTAAATATCTAGAAAGAAGAAAGTTAAAAGTGATTTCATACCCTCAAGGGAGCTTCTTTTCTTGTTGTATTGTATTGTAACTCTCCACAAGATCATCACTTATCTATAAATACTTAAGAAAATAACATTAAAAGATAGAAAGTAATTCTACTATAATGAAGCATAAATTAATCAAGAAATAAAAATTGGTAATAATAACAAAAAGATCAACGCATAAAAAAAATAATTACTATTCAGAAGTAAAAAATTAATTAAAAGTCAAATACAGATTAAGTTCAAATCAAACAAAAGAACAAAGATCATAAAAAGATTAAGATATAGACATCATTTATAACAAATTAAAAATCTCTCATGTGAAAATTGTGTGTAAATAAAACCCATAATTGAATGTTTCAAGATGTCACAATTGCTTGTAAACACACTAATTTGAGAATGTGCAAACGTTTTTTTAAAATAAAAAGTTTTAAACTTGTTAACAACACTTGGTTCAAAATATAACCGGTCTCAGATTGTTAAAACATATCTCATTCACATTTTGATTTCGCTTACTCAAATGGCGGTTTATAAAAGTTGAGTCTCCAACAATTTTGTCAATTCATCAGTTAGAAAGTTACGTTCATTCAATAAACATTGCGGTTTTCAAAAATCTTTAAGTGATTGAACTGTTTCAGTGACCTCTTGCAGAACTTGATCAATGACACTAAACAAAAGCAAAATGTCTTTAGCTTCAAAGCAAAAGCAAATTGTCTTTGGTTTCAACAGCAAAAGGAAGATCATCAATGAAAACAAACACACACACATATATGATATAGTGCATTAAAATCAAGTCACCAATATTCACTTTGAGGCAAACTGTTGTTATTAAAGTGCATCATAATCATAAAACCAATATTCAACCTCACAACTCACAAACACACATTTTCTAGCAAATTAACCTCACCTACAAGTCCTTTCCCTCCATTTCTTTCTATCTTTAACCTTTAACCTGAACTAATTAATTAATCAAACAACAATTCAAATACAAAACTTTAACTCATACTCATTCCTTTTGTAGTTATACCTTTCTTATACTGAACCAAACAGAAATAACGAAGCACTAACTTAGATGTCTAAATGTATAGGTTATATATATTATCAAACACAACCTTATGCATTGACCAAACATGAAGTCAACTATTCATTCACATGCGTTGTAGACACCCACGATTAACATTTAAATCAACATGCCCATCATTTCTACTCAGTGTTAGATTTTTTTTAAATCAGTGGACTTATAAACTTAGGAGGTTTCAATATATTTCTTAAATCACATGTTAAAGACGGCGCATGCAACTTACTTGTGAATGGTGATATTTTGCAAAGATGATCTTTTGCATTGCCTACCTGCTGTAAATAAATTGTTTGGATGTGTTAAAAGAAAAACATGAATGTTGCGGATTACCTTTCTTCTTACTGTTCACAAATAACACGACAAACCACAATTAATTAATTAGTGGTGTGAAACTAACCAATAACAAAGAATGATTAACACATCACAATTAATTAACTAATTGGTGTCAACATCAAACAAATCATGTTCGAACAAAAAAGAGAATTAAACAAAGAATCACAACAAATCAGTATCATGTGTTCATACATAATCTCTTTCATTTATAATTGCTATTAGAGGAAGAATTAAAACAAATGAACCATTATCAAATTTTTACAACCATAAATAGATAGCAGTCATGTAATACCTAAAATCAATCAAACAAATTGCACACATTTTTCACATTGGAATCATATTTTTTCAGTCAATCTAAACGGAAGCAAGTTAACAACACGAGTAATTTCAACAAAATTCAAAGATTGAAAAAAGGCACAATCAAAGATGAAGAAGACTACGTAGATGAAGAAATCGAACAACACGAAGGTGAAAACGTGATCCGATGAAGATGATGAGGGCATTCCATGAACCAGATCAGAAAGAACGAAGACCAGATGAAGATGATGATGACGACTTCTTCTGCTGTCGATTAGAGGGAGAGAAGTTCACTATTAGGGTCTTTTCTATGATACGACTTTTCTTTCTCCTGTCCTTCCTATTTGATTCTTCCTCTTATATTATAATTATTATAAATATATTTATATAACAATTATCATCTTATATAAACTATGATAAAACTAACGGGCTGTTTGACAACTTTTGAATGGGTAAGTGCCAAACCAGTAAGAGGTCTGAATCATTAAGTGCTAAATCAGTAAAAGGCCTGCCTGAATCATTAAGTGCTACCTAAATCAGTAAGAGGTTTGAACCATTAAGAGGCAACATAATGCTTAACCATTCAGAGGAATATGTCTGACCAATTCAGAGGAATATGTCTGACCAATTCAGATAAGAGATCTTAACCATCCAGACTCCGTATAATGCTTAACCATTCAAAGGCAAATGTCTTAATCATTCAGACATCTGCTCGCGAAACAAAGAGTCTGAACTATTAAGTGTTGAACTAGTAAGAGGTCTAAACCATTAAAAGTCTGTTAAGAGGTAAACAAACAACCCCTAAGAAAATAATATATATACTGATATTTAGAAAATAATTATATATTTAACTAATAATATAAATAAACAAACAAAGCCAATCAAACCAGAGTCCAACTGGAGCATGAAAAACTACTCATGAGCCAACCTCTAAAAATAGTGCTTGAAACCATCTGAGTTGAGACTCGGTTCGGTTCTGTTACACCTTTAATTCGCTAAGGTTTTAATTATTGTCAGACAAAATAATCTTATACAACCAAATGACCATAATATCAATTTCTAGCATTCTAGCAGTGTCTCGTTGATGGGTTCAATGGAAGCAGTTAAAGAGTAAAAAATCATCTCCAACAACAAATACAATTTCTAGCAGTGGATCCAACTATTGCAAGCAAAAAGGAAATATTTTTTGTTCATTTAGGTAAATAATCTCCTAAAAACATACATTTAACAGCATATATTATTATTGGCTTATTGCTGAGAAAAACATGCTAATTATACTCTTTAACTTCATTAGTCTTGAAGCATGAACAATCACCAATGATAATATACTGCAAATCTTTTGCCTGTTTGTAAGTTAGTTAATCATCAAGATTAATAATTTCTAATCAGTCATTAGAAACACATCTTTAAGGTTGTTCAATTAACCTAACAATAAAAGATCATGGTATAAATAAGGATCCAAACACATAACAATCAATGCAAGTAGATATGAAAAAATAAAGTCAACTTGAACCTCATTGTGAATCTTTGCAGTTTATTGGAACAAACTAAGCACGCAAAAAGTAATGAAAAATAACAAAAAAAAAGCTCTTGTGACTAAAGAGGCGGCAGATTATGAAAGTACCAAACTTGACTTACAACAATGTTTGAAAAATAGTTATGACCAAATTGACAAAATTAACCCTGACAACAAAAGTTCAGATTACCTACGGTTAGGTGTGTTCAGCAACCCATGACAGCACAATTGTATACAAACACTCCAGAATGTTCCTTTACACCAAGAATATTCCAGTCCAAAATACCATTTTTGACCCCTGATTTTGGACTCCATGAATTAAGAACAATTGTTTCGCCTTCTGGACCCCTTTGACCACCAACTACTAGAAGCCGATCGCCACATGCTTTAAACGCTAAACCCCAACCGTTAGATGAATCAGCACGAACCGGTAATCTTCCTAAAACAAACCACGAGTTGTTACTTTTGTCATATTTTTTAACCATGTTGCTCAAATACTCAACCGCGTATAACTCATCACTAACAACTGCAACAAGAGGCGGTGCTTGTGCAGCCCGGTTTACATTTGGATACATTCCGTCTATTTTTTTCCATTTTTTTGTTTTTAAATCAAATTCTTCACCACAAGTTAATGAATCATTAGGACTTGTCATCCCTCCTATCACATAAAACTTTTCATCCATGAAAAAACCAGAACATAACCTACGCGGTGAATGCATATTTGGCAACATTTCCCATTTACCGGTTGACGAATCGTATAATTCTGCAGATTTTAAAATGTTTCCATTTTGATCACTTCCTCCTGCAACGATAGCAATTGATCCTAAAGTTCCTGACCCAAATAAACATCTGGGATGATTCATTCCCTCACATTTGACCCAACATCGACTGATTAAACTGTATTTCCATATTGCAAACTCGAAAAGTTCGCGACCAAAAACCAATAATTCACAACCAACAGCTAAAGATTCTTTATCTGCATGATTAAAACACTCATCACAAGGAATTTTAGGTAATCTCATCCAGTTATCACTAACTGGATCAAACCATTCCCAACCTCTAGGATCAGAAACCATATACACCCAATGCTCTATTATCCCCAATTGTTTCCTTAATTCATACAAATACCCTTTTTTAATAAGTGAATTGTATCGCGTATTGAGTGATGATAACGAAGCATAATCGAATCTGCGTACCCAAGCAAGACAGATTAGAGCAACATCATCACACATGCCAGGAAGAAAACGATCATTTGATCGATATATAAGCTGATTATCATACTCTTCTTCATTGTTCTTCATTCTTTTTATTCCAGTTCCTTCATCTTCTGGATCCTTTTCTTCCTCCAACAAATATTCTGAGGAAGTATTATTCATCTTCTTATTATCAGAATCTAACTCTATCTTTAGAGTAGAATTTTTATGTATACCCCAAACAAACAAAACAATTTCAATAAGAAACCCCCAATTGAATCGCTATACCTAATTATACCAATAAACAAAATCCAATTTTGACTTTTCGATGCAATTATTCCTACATCATACATCAATAATCAAACGATGTTTCACCCTTGAATCGATCAAAAGCCATCTGAAACCGCAATAACATTCAACCAAAATTGTATTCATAAATGTAAGGATCGACAGAAACTGAATCGAAAGAATTCGTGATTGAGATAATTCATAATTGAGATCCAATCATAATAGTGGCAGATAAATTCTGGATCTCACCGTGAAACCATCGTGAATCCTGAGAGTTGCCGGAGACGACTTAAACTCCGATCTCCGATGTCAGCGCCGGCGCCGGAAACAACCTTGCATTTCCAGACATCTAAATTAGTGTGTGTTTGTATGTGTGTGAGAGAGAGAAGAGATGAGATAGAAGTGTACGTCTTCTAAACGCAAAGAGAGATTAACTGAAACCAGTTGAAATGAAAGAGAATCAACTCAAAGGGAAGACAGATGTTGTGTTGATTAAATTTACGCTAATGCCACTCAAAAGTCGAGTATTTTTCATGTATTTAGGCAAATCGTTATTATTATATATGTGATTCGTTGGTTGTGTTCTGTTTACAATAACTTTAGATAAACAAATAATTTGAACACTTGTCAATTGATAATCGAAACCACTATGAAAAATCTATGTTCTAAGTTTTTAAAACCTATATTTTTTTTATGATTGTGTACCAACCCATTTACGTAATAGAGGAAATAATCTAGTACAAAAAAAATAATTAATGCAATATAAAAAAATCTAGTACAAAAGAAAAATAATTGAGTACAAAAAAACAATAGAATAAAAATAGTATAAAAAAAATGTTAGTATAAAAATAATCAATGCTGGGTTTTGTTTTGGTGACTGCTTTACTGGATCACAACTTTCAGAATTGGTCTAGAAGCAAATATAGAACAAGAATGTCAAAACCATGAGCCACTCTGATAGTCTTGAGGATTATATAAGTAAATAATAAGAGTAAAGAACAAACAGAACAATACGTGAGCCTGTGATCCATTAAGCACGAATTAAGTTTATATTTTCTGTTTGTTATGAAAATATAAATTGTTTGTTTTAATTAAATAAACAAACATGTACGGAGGTTTAACAACGGTCATTTTAACTAGCATACATCATCCTTAAGACTGTAAATAAACCAAATGTGTTCACTGGGAAGTTCGTTAACGTTCATTGTGTATTAAGTAGACAAAACGTGAAAAAATTTCGTTTCTTTAGTTAAATGAACATGAATAAATGCCACTTTTGTTTATTTGTGTTGGTGAGCATTCGTTGACTTGTTCATTTATGTACATTTGTTTGTCTTCATTAAATGTGTTATTATGATTTTTTATATTTTAATGTTTGGTTTTTAATTTAACATATAAACTAAAAATCTAGTCACTCGAAACGTCGGTTCATTTACAACTCTACTCAGTCTTTCTAAACACATATTTTCACATATTTCATCCTAGAAATTTTAAAATAAAACTCTGTATTTAAATCACACAAGAAACTCAAATTTAATCTAAAAATATTAATTTATTTTCTAAGTTACTCGACAAACATGTGGCTTGTCCTAAACTCTTTGTTAATTTGACATGAGTACTTGACTTACATCCGAATTATTAAATGCAGAGCCACCACTCAGACGCTAATTCACCATTGATCATTACTGTTGGATGTCGTGAAGCTTCACCGCCTTCCTATCGTGCACCATCGATCTCAACCTCTTGGTTCTTGCTCCCCTCTTGGTCGAACATGTGCCCCTCCTAAACTCTTTGTTAATCTGACATGAGCACTTGACTTACGTCCGAGTCATTTCCCAACAAAAATGTTGAATCGCCACCTAGACACTAATCCACCATTGATCACTGCTGCCAGATGCCCGTGGAACTTCACTGACTGCCTGTTGTGCACCAACGATCTCAACCTCTTGATTCTTGCTCACCTCTTGGTCGAACATGTGGCCAGTCCTAAACTCTTTGTTAATTTGACATGAGTACTTGACTTGCGTCTGAGTCATTACCCAACAAAAAAGTTGAATCGTCATCTAGACATTAATTGACCATTAATCACTACTACCGGATGCCTATGAAACTTCACTGCCTGGCTGTCGTACACCATCGATCTCAACCTCCCGGTTTTTGATCCCTCTTGTCGATCCCCCCATCCCTTTTTCTTGTCAATACACAATGGGTGGGGGTTTAGCCAATATTGGACATGTGGTAAATAGCTATCCCACATTCATATCTAAGTTCCTTTTGATAAATTAGATTTAATAAAGTATATCATTGTCCTATCCCAATTAATTTTTCTCCAACTTAGCATTTACATTTCATCCGCTATGTAACAAATATTAATAATGAATACGCGATGAATAATGCCCCATTCAAATATGGGGATACACTCCAACCTTCTTTCTATAATTTGAAGTAGAGGTATTATCAATGTTGTTAATATAGTCTAGGCGGTCGAGGGCCGGCCAAGTACCCAACATTCGGCCGAGGCGATTTTCCTTTACTCGTTTAACAACTTTTGCAATCATAGGTATGAGGATGAGGGTTGCGATCATAGAAAGGTTAAAAAATGAATGTGTTGAGTTTCCTCCCTTTGAATTGAAGATGAGCTAGGATAAAGATGCGATGGGTCAAGTTTCGAAAAGAGTGAAGTTCTTATACATTTCTCTTTCTGAAAAGGAGTCTCAGTATTAAATAAAGCTATCTTAATTGTATTAGATAACTAATTCTAATCTAATGATAACTATCATTTGATAAAGATAGCTATCACCACACTGATAAATTAGTCCCATAATTAAAAGTCTTAAACGTACTTAATCTCTGTTCAACTCCCTAATTGTTACTATTAGATAACTAATTCTAATATAATGATAACTATAATATGAACTTTAAGCTACCTATTATAGAACTACGAGATGGTTATAATACAAATACTTATTTTTGTGAGAAGGGTAGGAAAGATTGTTAGCCTTTAATCTCATAAATGAATGGTTAAGATTAAATAGTCCCCACCCACAAAAAATAAGTAGGAAATAAAGCGTTAGATTGAAGAAAAAAAAAGGGTAAAAGAGGGAATAACCAACAATTTTGAATTAAATCAACTTTCACCTCCTTTTATAAATTAAATAACTTTTACATAATTTAATATTTTTTTTTAAATTACACCATAAAACAAAGAATTTTATTATCTTTAATTTGAGTATAGTAGAGATATGGTTTTTTTCGAACTTTTTTTGACGTGGTCGGTATTTTTTGTGTTTTGAGCGTCATTTTACCCAGTTAACTTTTGATCCGTATTTTTTGTTCTTTGGTCGATTTTTTTTGTTCTTTGGTTCGTTTTTTTTTGCCTTTGGTCCATCATTTTTTTACCAACTTTTTGTTTGTGAATAAATAAGTTTTAAGCATGAGTCCGTATTTTTTTGCCTGTGGTCCGTATTTTGTTGGCCTTGATCCGTATTTTTTTACTCAGTTTAGTTCCGTGAAAATATATAAAAATTGGGTTAGTGTTTTTTTTTACGCTCATACCCCTCTGAAAATGACACGTGTCGCATCCTGTTGCCTTCCTACATTCTCACGCTTTTTCCCCTTTATACGTTAACCATCCCCTATATAAGTGAGTGTAAAGCGATTCATATTTCATTAAACATTTATTTTGATTAAAGACAACCAAGAATTACAACTTACATGTGTGATTATCCAAAAGATATCAAAATTTAATTGGCATTTAACCTTTTCTATTGAACCAACTTCTTTTACTCGCAAATAATCAAAATATAATCAATTGAAGCCCCCCCTCCCTCTCTCAATAACCATTTTGACAAGAACACAAGATTGATACATCAATTCGGATATGTAGGGTGTTGGCGAGTTGTAATAGTGAGTAAGATGGGTTGTTAGTTTGACCATTTACCCGTCGGGCTATTAAATTAAACGAGTTAAATAGATTAACCTAAACATGACAGATGTTACTAAAAAGGATTAAACTAATTAACTGAAAGGTAACTTGTTTATTAAATTAAGCTATGCATGAAAACATTTGTTTTGCAGATTTTATAAGAATTTAGAATAATATCTTTTATTGATGTAATTCTTGTGTACCTATTTAACTCATCTATCCATACAAGTCAAAACATGTTGACAACTTGGGCTGGATGTAAATGGGTAATAATCAATTTGTAAACTTGCTAAACAGGTTGACTAGTTGTAAACATTGCAACTTTGAAGTTTGAACGATCTAAGGTTAAGATTTATGAAGTTCTAGGTCCTGTTGTTCTTTCTTGAAGATTTGTAAGCTTACCAAAATGGTCAATTTTAGGCTCCAGAGTCAAGTTTCTTGATTTCTTGGTGGATTTCTTTGCTTTATCATTATCATTAATATTATCTTTGTTTTTTGAATTAAGAAACGATATAAGTTGAATTTAATTTCCGTGTTTCTCAAAACCAAAAAGAAATGCTGCATTGCTGTGAATGCAAAATGTTTTTTGAACGACCATATAATTTACATAATATTTCATTATGTTTACATGACTCGGACTTTCAATCTTATGGAAAGAGGCATCTTAGTTTACACATGGTAGGGATGGCAATGGGTCGGGTTTGGCTAATCTCAACCCCATACCCGATTAGAAGACCTTGTCCCAAACCCAGCCCAAAACCCGTCGGGTTTCTATCGGGCATTTACCTATCGGGTATCAGGTATACCCGTAGGTTTTTGGTATACCCGTTAATTTACTAAAAATATGTGTTGGGTATGCTCAGCTCAAACCCGTTGGGTATTTATCGGGTAAATATTAATAAAAAATAATATATATACTTGTTTCAACAAAATATGCTTAAATTTAAACGAAATAAACACTGCTACACTTGCATTGGAGTTGCATAAAATTCGACACAAGGAAAAAGGCATACAAAATATAGTTTATTCTCATATGAAATATAGTTATGTAAAAAATAATTATATAAAAAGCAATGTATATAATCGGGTAAACGTGTATATATAATCAGGTAAGTGGGGTGAGTAAACGGGCATATATAATCGGGTAATCGGGGCGGGTAAACGGGTATATAATCAAATCCCATACCCGTGAAAATTTTTAAAAATAATCCCATACTCGTCCCATACCCGTGAAAATTTTTAAAAATAGTCCCATACCCTACCCAAACCCATTGGGTTTCGGGTATATATACTCATCCCATATATTACGGGTTTCGGGTATACCCATCGGGTTCGGGTTTTTTTGCAATCCCTAACACACGTGGATATAATTGGGCTAGAATTCATTTGATTGAAAGGTAGAATGAAATGATTGGTTTGCCTGAAAGCAAAGTTAAGTAAAATATTGTGTTAGTTAGTGTTGGGATCACAAGGTATATGATGAATACAAGCTACGTATCATTATATGCGATCAGTGCAGTTGTCAACGGTAGAGGGGCACAAAAAACCGGTTAACCGACCCGGTAGCGGTTTGTACGGCCGGTTTGATTGGTTTAGATTAACTGGCGGATCGTAATCGGTTTGGAGTTTTGGGGACGCGATCAGTGTAGTTGTCAACGGTAGAGGTGCACAAAAAAACGGTTAACCAATCCGGCAGCGGTTTGAAACCGGGTTGTACGACCAGTTTGATTGGTTTAGATTAACTGGCGGATCGTAATCGGTTTGGAGTTTTGGGGACGAACCGATTTTAAACCGATTAGAGCAAAACCGGTTTTTGAGACCAGTTTTTACACGTATATGAACGGATATGAACAAATAAGAAAAAAAATGTACTTTTTTCATGTTGGTCCCTAAAGAAAATAAATTTGTTTGCATTGTTCTATGTTTGTTTGTTCATACAATCATTATCCCGCTCTACGAGAGATGTGTTGCTTTCATCTTGAACCCAACAAAATGATAGTTTTTCTTTTTTCTTTTTTTTGAAAGGTAAGATGTGAGTAGTTAATATCACTAAATTAGTATTAATTCCATCTTTGCCTGGATTTGAACTCAAGAGTCAAGACCTCCAAAGGAAGCTTTGCTTTCTACTTCCCTCTTAACCACTAGTCCAAAAGATCATTGGTAAATGATAGTTTTTCAAATCTGTTGTTTGGATTTGTACTCACTCTACATTAAAAAAAAAATATTATATTATTATCACCTAGTTTGACTCAAGCCCATAATCCTAATGCACTTAAAATCATGTAATCCAAAGTTCCAAACATAACCTTGGCGTTTTTATCCAAACAACATGATGAGTCGATAAGTTTCAAATACCCTTCAACCGTGCCCAACAATATAATGTTATGTCATGTCATCTTACTTTTATCTCTCTTAACCTCCCGTCCAACTTCAACCTATGCAATAAAACTTTTTCAACACTCTCCCGTTTTAATAATATAAAAAATACATAGCATACACACCCGCACTCTGGCTCCTCGGTTTTCAGATACCCACCACCTAACCCGCTCAACGTTTACCCGAGCTATGTGTGGGACATAGTTGTGGTGTTGGAATCTGCAAACTTTACCTGAGGAACGCGTCCTTCACACAGTTTAGCTTTATAATCAAGTTGTAAACATATTATCTAGTTTAACTGATACTAATAAATGAGTAAAACAAATAAAATAAATCATAAAAAATGTTAATGAATCAATGTATTTAAGCGAATAACCAAACTCTTTGAGTTCGGCTCCAAGTGACCCAATAATGTTTCAACTTGTCCATTGATAATTGGGGCCCGCCCCAAACACCAACCAGAAACATCTTACATCCATCTCTCTTTCATGGCGTTTTCCTTATCTTCTCTCGAGTCTTAATTGCATCGCGATCATCGATTCTCACCGGTTCCTTCTTCATATTTCATAAACCCTAATCGTATAATCACAAATTTGTTCAGTATTGGCTGGCAATGCGACCTTCGTTATCTGAAATTGCCCTCTTCACGGAGGACTCATTCAATCTGCTAAATCAATCAATTCAGATCACCGTTCCAACATTCAGCTATGGCCACCGATGCATACGCACCTACTTCGTTCCCAATTCTCTGTAATGCTGCTGCTGGTGCTTCCGCTGGTTTGTTTTCCACATTCACCGTTTTTTTTGTTTTCTGACTTAACGACCAACGAATCGAAGGCTAGGGCTGCGGGTTGCGTTTGGTATATCGTTTGATTCGAGGTATTGTTGTTGATAATTGACTTGTTTTCTGATTGAATTATATGTGCAGGTGTTATTGCAGCTACATTCGTATGTCCTTTAGATGTGATCAAAACCAGGTTTCAGGTTCATGGTCTTCCGCAGCTTAACGGTGGAACCATTAGAGGTATGTTGACTCTGTTTGGAAAACTATAGGCTTTTAGATGTTCTGCTATAGTCCTAGGTATTTTGAGAGTCTGATAGTTATTCTAAACTCGGTATTCTTGAACATTGCTGTTTTAAAAATGTACAAAAATGTGTTTCTTTTCGATAATCATGAGAACCGGTTACCACATGACCCATCAATATCATGCTAACCAACGGGATCATGTTTCAACGCGGTAAAAGGCGAAAGCTAGATTCAAACCTGAGATCTCTAGCGGATGGATTTAACCACGCGCCACTTTATCACCCCCTTGAAACTTAAAAGGATTTGTCTTTGATATTGGACTTGTGGTGCTTGCTATTCATGCTTTTAATTGCAAGAATCTATTCATGTTTCTTTGATTTTTGCTAAGTTTCTGAATTTGTTAAGTTTCTTGTTTTTGAATTTTTGTAACAGGTAGTCTTATAGTAGGTAGCTTACAACAGATCTTTCAAAAGGAAGGGATCCGCGGGTTGTACCGTGGGCTTTCTCCCACTATTCTTGCCTTGCTTCCAAACTGGGCGGTGAGTTGTGTTTTTTATTTCGCTAATTTGTTTTGTAAGTCTGACTTTTTCAAGGGTTTGTTCTTAATTTTATTTTGGTTAGCTTGTAGGTTGTGTACTAGGTTTAACTACTTTATATGATAACTAATTTTCTTTAAGGGGGATTTGGCATTGCTTATTAATACTGTGTATCTTTTGATTGCTATTTGAAATAAGCAGTTTAAAGCAATCAATTACAAATTGATTGTTCAAAACAGCTAACATCTCTTGCAAACAATCTGATATGCTGTTTGGTTAAGCAACCTGATGCAGTTTTTCTTAGAAATCAAGTTGAATCAATAAAATTCAAAGCAGAACTCAAGGTCATGAAAATTGAAATTCTTCTAATAAATATAAACAATTGTTTCAATCCGAAAAGCTCAATAAATGGTTCCAGATCCACAAAAATAGCAAACCAACAAAACAAATAAACACAAAACTAAACAAAAGTCAAAATAAGTATAGCTTAGGAAATTATATAAAACTAACCAAAAAATAATTGTAAAGTTTTCATGTAATAAAAGGACAGCTTATAAAATTATATACACACCAAACCAAACTAAAGTCAAAATATGGATAGTTGTTTTCTTAGTATTTTATTTTTGTGATAAGGTATCTTCACCTTAAAAGTTTTCATGTAAAATAGCTTTCTTAGTTAGTAACTTTGTTTTCATGGTTAATATTAAACTAGGTACAAATAAGTTCTAACTTCTAAGTGAACAACTACCATGCTCTCATGAAGAAAGATAATAATTTTTAAAATTAACTACCTTTAAATCCTTTTTAACATCATTTTCGAATCTATGCTATTTATGAATCTTCCTAACAACTACATATTATGTACACATAGTCAAATCTATACTGGCAATCTTGACCCAAAGCATGAGAAATGGGTTGGTTTGGGTGACAATATTTGTACTTTGGGTTGAATTAGGTTACACCATAACATAGAAAGGGTTGAGATGGGTAACACCTCAACACAATACGGGTGAAGATGGGTGGTTCAAACGGGTAAGAATTGTCAATATTAGCATATTTGATGAGAAAATCACCGAAGATTACCTGAATGGACTATTTGTTTAGTTGCAACCCGTTTTTATTTGAACTATATTGATAGTTTTAAAAAACAACCCATTTAGTCCCAACCTAATTTTGCTTAAAATCCGTCTTAACCCGCATCCATTCTGACCCGTTACCCAACCCGCCCCGCCCATTTTGCCTGGCTTAGACAAATCTAAACGATTTTTCTCTTCTCCATTTGTCCAGAATTAGTATTTACGCATCACTGTAATATACCAATCATAAATTATTATGTCTACTAGAACCACAATACCGTTTTCCATAAACTGTGCCATCGAGTCAACAATAACAAACATTCATTTTCTTCATAGGAGTTGAATATATAGAAACAAGGTTATCAACAGTAAAAACCTTATCAGTGCCCCCAAATTTATAAAGAATTCAAATAAAGTACGTTCAAAACCTAACATATAGACAATCACAAAAATAAATAAGTAAATAAATAACTGAATAATACATGGGTACCAGGTCCTCTTCTATCTCTTCTTTATTACATTGAGGATATTGACTTAAAATATTCATGTACACCAATGTATTCTAGTATTCTTCATTGTGGTCATTCAGTAACGAGTTACTTTTTAACATGGTTTTAAAAATCGCTTGAGGCGTACGCCTTGAGGTGCGTCTCGAGGCAAGGCGGAAGAAAAACGATTATGAGGCGGCGCCTCTGGTGGTCAGTCAAAACGTACGCCTCTTTGAAGGTGAGGCGGTGTGAATCGAAGAGGCGGTGCCAAATGTCTGAGGCGCTAATTAATTATTATAGCGGGAAAAAAAATTACATGGCGGCAAAAAAAAAAAACATGCCGATCCCACTTCTATTTACTTAACCTAATTTCCTTCACGCATATCCACACAAAAAAAATTAACAATAGACAATTAAAACTTCTTCACATCGCACCACCAGGTTTTCTTATTCTTCTGATTTTGCTTTTCCTTAGTATTCATATTTGTTAAATACTAACATGAATATATATGCTGTTACTAACATGAATTTTTTATATGCTGTTAAATACTATCATGAACATATCTGATATTCTGATCTGTTCGTATATATCCAATATTCTGATCTGATATTCGGTAATCTGTTCGTATTTGTTCTTATGAGATTACAAACTTTTTTGGGTTTTTTATGTTTTAGACTTTGCAAACATTCTAAGTCTTAATGATGAAATTAGTTTGGAAGTTCTTTATTTGATGTTTAGTATTTTATTTTATTAGATATATAATTTTTATATTTATTTATTATTTCCGCCTCGGACTTACGCCTCAATTCGCCTTGAGGCGTACGCCTCGTGAGTCAAAGTGAAAACGCCTCGAGGCGCGATTCCGTTCTTTTAAACCTTTCTTTTTAATAAAGAATTTATTGCCTAATTAGTTCCCAGTTTCCAACAAATATATTATTATACATGCAAGACTTCTTTAGTGTAAATTATTGTTTGTTGGAGTTACTGCTTATGATTTTCTTTCAAGGGTATTTTGAATTTCAGTTATTTTAATACCAAATGTCATAACTTTTGCAGGTTTATTTTACTATCTACGAGCAGCTCAAAGGTTTACTTGGTTCTGGTTGGTTTCAGATCTTTTACATCATTTTTTTGTCATCTGAACAACATATGCATTTATACGGAATTGATTTGATGTTTATTATTTTGAATATTAGACGGAATTCATGGTCTATCTTTCGGTGCCAATATGTTAGCTGCTTCAGGAGCTGGAGCTGCAACAACCATTGTGACAAATCCTTTGTGGGTCGTGAAAACAAGACTACAAGTATGTTTGTAACTTTGGTTTAACCGAATGTGAATAATAAAATTTGTTTGGTTCTTGCTTTTAAAATACACGCATAATGCAATGATGTAGTGATGAGATCACATCCATGCAGTTGATGCGATCCGATTCCATGATACATGCATTAGGATCGCATAATCCATAATGCGATGATGTGGTGATGCAATTCATCATGCAGTTGACCAACATATGAACAAACTGACCTTTTCAAATCTTATAGAACAAATCTTACCATTAGTTGAACAAATTTAACCTTTGATTGAGCAATGACTTTTTCAAGGATCATCAATTCAAAATATTATCTATAAATTATTTTTTAATACTCAAGAATAACACATGCCTCACGTACGCGATGCGTATGCACTGCGCATCACGAATCAGCTTTTGGATTCAAAACGCATCGCACTACCACACGTTTTCAAAAACCTAGGTTTGGTTTGACGATACGCGTTTTAAAATTAGGAATCATATCCTAAAAATGGGATTCAAATACATACCAACAATGATTTAACTACAAACCAAACACCACCTGAATATTTTGGTTACCATTTTGCAGACTCAAGGAATGAGGACACACCTAATGCCATATAGGGGTACCGTATCGGCTTTGAGAAGAATTGCTCATGAAGAGGGTATTCGTGGCTTATACAGGTCACTAACACTTATTATTATATACATAAATGCATTATTATTGTTATTATTATTATTATTATCATATATGTTTTATTAACTTAAACTTAACCTTTGCATATGTGTTTGTTAACAGTGGTCTAGTTCCTGCATTGGTGGGCATTAGTCATGTTGCAATTCAATTTCCAGCATATGAGAAGATCAAAATATATTTGGCTAGTAAAGGTACATGCAAAAAATATAATTAATAAATATCCAATTTTCCTATATTATTAACAATAACATTTTTCTTTATTATATAATTACAGAGGGTACCACAACTGACAAACTTGGTGCTCGTGATGTCGCCGTTGCTTCTTCGGTTTCAAAAATATTTGCATCCACTTTAACGTATCCACACGAGGTATGATAATCATGACCTGTTTGTAAATAATGGGTTGATTCGGGTTATTTAAATTATAAAATGAGTCAAAATGGGTTACTTGAAACTAGCTAACTTAGAACAGGTTTAAATAGGTCAATACCACTCGTCACCACCAATGCAATGTATGTCACCACCGCGCCTAAAAAACAAATATAGTGTGCGAACCTGTTTCGAAACTTTTTAAAAACGACCCGTTTTGGTCAAAACACATTGTGACCCACCCAGTTTGCTGTAAAAACAGATGATGGTCTATGTTGCGATTTCACCTAATCAGTCATATAATCGGCAGGCGGTCAAAATCGGTATAACAATGTTCAAAATTTGGTCAAAATTATGTGTGTATATATATGTTTGAAAACAAGCATATTAAAAATTAATGTAAGAAGTAAAAACAGGTTGTTAGGTCAAGGCTGCAAGAACAAGGGCACCATTCTGAAAAGAGATACTTAGGAATGATGGATTGCATAAGAAAAGTATTTGAAAAAGAAGGGTTTCGCGGGTTCTATCGCGGTTGTGCTACCAATCTATTGAGGACAACACCGGCTGCTGTTATAACGTTTACTAGCTTTGAAATGATTCACCGATTTCTTGTCACTTTATTCCCATCTGACCCTCATCCGCACACATTATGAAGATAATCTTCATAATTGTTGATCATATTGGTAATTGAAACAATATAGTCTTATTCTTTAAACCTAAACATTTGTATAATTACAAGCTTTTTATTCTTGGCTAGTGTATACCAAATTAGTAATCATATTCAAGATTTGAGGATGTTGGATTAATGGGTTTGGGCAAATACCAATCGGTTCATAGGTTGGTAATGGTATGTGTTAGAATTAGGTTTATGTTTAACCTTTAAGAGTGATGCAGTGGTAAGCACTTGAGTTTTCTCTAGCAAAGGTCTTAGGTTTAAATACAAATTCTATTGGTTTTCTGTCTGTAACCCTCTTCAAAGTCGTAAACCCAATGCAAACTATGTATTATCTGAACTTGTTGGTTAGCAGAGTTTTAGTGGGTAAACAATATTTTTTTTTAGTAAAAGGTTATGATAGTAGAAAGTCTAGTAAAAGTTGTTAAGATGAGAGACAAATGGTACTAATCTCTTACATAACCAAACCTCTACAATGTTTAGGTGGTACTTGTTAATGGACCATATTATCCTTGACTTCTCTTTTAGCCTTTATATCTTGATGCCATAGTACTTAGCATCAAAAAGGGTGGCCTTAAAGTTGCAATATTGTTAGCAAATTGGTAAAAAAAATGCTTTAGTAAAGTTTATGATCTAACTTTGCACATGAAAATTCATCATGTATGACAATAAAGAGAGTAAAAAAATCAGGAAGAAGAATGATTAGATATTATTATGGGTGGGGAGGTGTGATTATATGAGAGACATCATGATATTTAGTTTAGTCACAACTCACCACACACCAAAAAGAATGGAAAAGAAGTGTGCCTTGCTTTCATGATATCTTTGCCAACTGCCACCCATGGCTTTGGGCCCTCACTCACCACCACCATTTGCTTCTTTTCCACTTTATTTAATGTTAAAAAAAAAAAAGAATTACACAACTCTTAGCCTTGTTAACAATAAAAATTTTAATGTATTATATTTATCAACTATATAAATTCATGGCAACATATGCTTTAAATGTTACTTTTAATTAAAGTATTGTAGAGACAGTCAGCTAGGAAGATGAGTTTAAAGCGCACTGAAATAAAATAAGAGCTTTGTTATATAAGAAAGAACTTGGTGTCAAAGGGACATGAAAGGCATGAAATTAAGGAATAATGTATAGGGTTTGACAAGTTAATGAGTAGCAGTAATATGATTATTTGTCTAGCCTTTTGAATAATTAAGTTGATTATTGGTAATTGTATTAGTTTTCTAGGTGACCAAAAGGCAGTGCATATTGTTTAACCTATGGCCAACTCAAAAAAGGATTGTTATGATTATGGTAACTACAAGGGTTTCAAATTCTTTAATAAATCATTAACTTATTGGAAATCACATATTACTTTTTTTGAACTTAAAAAGGTCAAAATCCCTCTAGCCTTTTCATCAACAAAAATAATTTCCAAGATTTTTTTTGCATGGAATTATTTAAAAAGGAGAATTGGTCTTTTATTGAAAAGTAAGCAATCCATCATAGTAATCCTCTTATTTTAAAGAACATCAAAGATCTACTACAGTGCAAGAAAGATTTAGATAATATAATTAAAGATTTTATTGTTAAAGGCATGCCATCCTAAAAACTATTATTTCTGTTTTACGAAACTTTATAAATAATAAGCATGTTGACAAAAAAAAAAAAAAAAAAGTCATGTTTGCGGTGTGCGCATATAATGTGTATATGTGTGGGCTTGAGAGGCAAGAGTAAAATTGCACTAATTTTAACGTTATTTTATTTATTTTTGTGAAAATAACGTTAAAAGCTACGATAGATGATCAATCAGACATCATGAGCCGAGGGTCTCATTGGAAGCAGCCTCTCTATCCTACGAGGTAGAGGTAAGGCTGTCTGCATCTACCCTCCTCAGACCATACTTTTAAGTGAGATATATTAAGTACGATGATGATGTTGACAAAAAAAATGAATAATCTCTCATTTGTAAGTTTTTGGTTGAAGTGAGTTTAGGGTGCCATTAGTCACCATACAACAGAACAAAACATATTAATGGGACAAATATATCCTTTTAGACTGTAGAAACCACTCACACCCATATTCATAGGCCATATCTCAAGTGGTGTTAGGTTGGTTAATATAGTATTAATATTAACTAGGTTTGTTTTTCACTTTTTCAACAACCATTAGTTGCTTGAAAATGATGTTTTGCCTTCTTTCACTCAAAACTCTAACTAATTCCATTCTTATTCTCCATTTAATTCTAAAAGATCAAATATTTCCATGAGTAATACTTTATGTTCCTCTTATGGTAAAAACTAAAAACCTAAACCTACCTTGGTCTTACCGAAAGGTTAAGTCCACATCATGTATAGATAATTAATTATACACATATAAACATTGTACATAATGAAAATTTTGGTCATTCTTAAAAAACTACAAAAAAAATGTTTGGAATTTTAGAGGCTCATTGTTATAGTGCTATGATCAAAGGAGGCAAAAGCTTCATATACTTTTTATAAGAAAGCAGAGAGTAAATAAGAAGCAATGCTGCATGTTATCACATGTAATTAGGCACCAACATATACTTTACTTTTTGTCATTTCACATGTCTACTTAAAACGCACATCAATATATAGCGACAAAAGTTATGAATATTAACGATAATCTCAACATTAAGTGTCGACAACTATATACCAACATGAAATTGAGTCGACTTTCTCATGTCACGTATCTAGATATGTTACGAATTTTAGATGTCGGCTCAAATATGATGAAATGCAAAAAAATATTAATTAATTAATTTAGTTCAACTTAATTATATGTTATCTTATTTAAAAAGATAAAGTATAAATTAGTTTCACTTTAATAAAAGTGATGAAAAACAGCATGTTATGATAATATAGGAGGAACATAGAAGGTGGTCCTAGGATCCCAAGGGCACCCAACCTGGAAAGATAAAACCATATATTACCAATTGATGCTTCTTCCACTTTTACTTTCGGTTTCTTATCAAAAAGAAAAAGATAAAAGAAAAAACTACCATGTAATCCAAAACTAAAATACAACACATGTACGGTAGGCAAAATACGACACATGTACGGTAGTCAAGGAGCATAAATTCTCATATATATAATTTTATACCACGTATACATTTATTACTTACCAATATAATTGTTAAAATCAAACATCATCAATTATATTAAAAAACACACAATAATAACTATGTATTATCCTAAAATATAGTTTAGAAAACACTATAGCAATATCATGCTTAGACTAATAATAATAAAGTTCTTCATTTATGGTATAATATTTTGTGAAAAGTTATATAGCGTATAGAGATTATTCGATTCGATTTTTTCTTAATCCTAAATAATCAACAACAATGGCTATATCTTTCTCATTTCACTTTCGGTCTTATAGCATTCACGGTACATTGTTTCTTTAAAATTTGATATTGTATATAAGTCGTCGTGAGTGAAGAGGAGAAAAGATACTATTCACCCCTTATATTTGATGAAAACTAAGGAGATGAGAATTTTGATGAATGACGGAGAAAATGTAATAATATTATTTTCATAGTTTTTTAAATAGTTATGAATAAATGAGAGGGAAAAAATAATAATAAATTATAAAAATGTATTATTTAATTAAAAAAAATATATAAATAAAGATGGAGAAACTACTTTGAATGTTTAGTATCTATTAACTACAATCTTACCACACCTTAAAAATACTTTCTACACTTGATACCAAGAAATACTTTTAATAACAACATACGTAACTTACTTAACGTTGTAACATATAAAAAATTTATTTACCATTTGTTAAGTGTCTCCAGTAACTCTCACGTAGATCCTTCCCTCGCTATATATAATCTCTAGAATAATAAATATAACCTTCATGACCGATCATCCAATCGTATCGATCGATTAAACCGCCTAAATGATTATACCTTTGTTATTATTATTATTATTCTTCTATACTTGTTGTTTGGTTAGTTAAAAATTAGTATTTATTAATTTACTTGGTATTTTATAGTTATAAGAACCGGAAGGATGATTGTATACTAAGAAATAAGAAAATTAATTAATGGGTTTTAAGCAAGTACTGAAAGTGAATATATATTTTACTAATACATGAACAGTACTATAAAACAACCAAAGAAAAGCAAAGATGGCGAATGTTGTAGCTCTGTATTAAGAAGCAAGCAACCGCTTCACAGTTCACCCTACCTTTTTTCCTTTCGGTTACTGAATTTCAAGCTCCAATTTCGATCTTCAACATCATAATTTATGCTCGATCATGGCGGATGAAACTACATTATCGTTCTCGATGGCTTCGGTAGTGGAAGACGTGCTTAACCGCTCACAATCTCTCGATTTGGACTCCCGACGAGCACAAGAAACCGGTATGATTCCGACGTTGGTAAATCACTACTGTTTGCTGTATAATCGTGTAACTTTTATCATTTTATGTATGAGTTTCACAATTTGTTGTATGTTTATGCAATTGATGCTTTCATGTTCCAATTTCTGGCGAATTCTGTTGGATCTGAATCGTACATCTGAAATTTAGAAATGTGTTTAGCGATTAGAAGATATGAAGGTGCAGCTTGGTTGAGAAAAATGGTAGGAGTTGTTGGAGCCAAGGATTTGCCTGCAGAACCTTCTGAGGAAGAATTCAGGCTTGGTTTAAGGAGTGGATTAATATTATGCAATGTAATTAATAAAGTTCATCCAGGAGCTGTGTCTAAGGTCAACAATTACTCAATTAGTCTCCATTTACATCAATTTCATAGTTTAAATTATTGATTAGTTTTATATTGATTGAGGTTCTGAAATTTGATTTGATCAGGTGGTTGAAAGTTCATGTGATTCTGCTGCTGGACCAGATGGAGCTGCTTTATCTGCGTATCAGTATTTTGAGAACGCGAGAAACTTTCTAGTGGCGGTTGAACAAATGGGGCTACCTACATTTGAAGCATCTGATTTAGAACAAGTGAGTGATTTATTATAATAACATGTGATTATTGTGGTCATGATCATGGAAAATGATAATATTTTGGAATTTCAGGGAGGAAAAACTTCGAGAATTGTGAATTGTGTGTTGGCACTTAAATCATACAGTGAATGGAAACAAACGGGTGGTCATGGGACCTGGAAATTTGGGGGAACCGTGAAACCGGCGACACCTAACAAAAACATTGCTCGCAAAAATTCAGACCCGTTTACAAATTCTTTGTCAAGGATGTATGTTCAGTCTCAAGAAACTGATAATAACAAATTGGTTGGTGATCTACCTTTTTTTCTATTTTCTAATAAAAATGAATCATACTATTCACTTTTTAAGTTTTTATTAACATTTTTTGGTTATTTGATGCAAGAATCAAGTTACTTAATAATTGTTACCAAAGCATGTAATTTATTGCATTAAATGATAAAATCCAGTAAGTATGTTGCATTAGATGGTTAAAATAGTTATCTGATACATTAAATGCTAAGTTTGTTTCAATAAATGGTTAAGAAATTACGTTATGTAAAAAGTGAATTGTACATTACTTTTTCTTACAATGCTTACTTTTTATTCTATTCGGTTATGTTGATACTTGCAACATTCATCTATGCAGCCTAATTCATCCTTAAGTACACTCGTTCGTGCAGTTTTGTTGGATAAAAAACCTGATGAAGTTCCCATTGTAAGTGCAACCAATGGTTCTTGGTGAATCTGTGAACCAAATCAACTAATTTCAGAAATAATTTCTTTTATCAATCTTCTTTAGTGTGATTACACCATTTGAAACGTTTTTTTTTTTGTGCAGCTTTTAGAATCCTTGCTAAGTAAGGTCATGGAAGAGTTTGAACATCGTATCGCAAGTCAAGTTGAATTGGTAATCTTTTTAACTATTTATAAACTTCCAAACTGTTTGGGTACCATATTTACATGTCAATTTAATTATGTTTTCTATAGCAAAAAACCATTCCCAAAGATTCTCCTAGTGGAAACAGAACCTTTTTGAAACATACATCTTGTGGTGTTAAGGTAACCTTGTATATTCTTGTTTTTATTTATTTTTTTCAACCAATTGAACAATTGTAACACCACTTCATAAACAAACATTATATATTACATCCTTTAACAATTTTTCTATATCATTAAAGGTAGAAGACAGAAATTCTGCAATTGTAATGAAAGATAAAATGTCTCATAAGAACTCGATTCTAGATGAAGAAATAAAAAGAAAACACATAAGACATCAAATGGCTTTTGATGCACAACAAGAAGATATCAAGGTATGTTTCATTGTGAAGTATGTATCATATTTTATAAATTATGCTTTTTATGAAGTTATATTAATCCACCGCTTTTCAGTCATTAAAGCAAACTCTAACAACCACAAAAGCTGGGATGCAGTTTATGCAAAAGAAATTCCTTGAAGAAATTCAGAATCTTGGTAATATTATAATATTTCTTTTTTTATTTATGATCTTTCTCTCAAATAATCATTTCTGAAACCAAATCTTTTCCTTTGTTTTGTTTGCAGGTCAACACATATTTGGTCTAGCTCATGCAGCTTCAGGATATCATAGAGTTCTTGAGGAAAACCGAAAGCTATATAATCAAGTACAAGATCTTAAAGGTATGTATAAGTTCCTACAATGAGCCTATATTTAATACTAAAATTTCTCGCAACGGTTGATTTGTATTTTCACTACAGGAAATATCAGAGTTTATTGTCGGGTGAGACCGTTCTTAGGAAGACAGTCAAACGCCACAAATACTGTGGATTGCATTGAGGAAGGAACAATTACCATTAACACCCCACCAAAGTACGGTAAAGGACGAAGAATGTTTAATTTCAACAAAGTTTTCGGGCCCTCGGCAACCCAAGGTTGGTGTTTCTTCACATTAATACAATTTACATTACAGTTAATTACATAGACGGTCCATGTGGTTTGCATAAAGTAACAGGTTTGTGTATTAATGTTAAAAAGTAACAAGTTTCATATTACGTTTTCAATTTTGTAACAATCATGGGTATTAAGGCTAACCTCCATTAAATTTTCCGTTTAACTAGAGTGAAATGACCAAAATCCCCTTTGACTTTGACTATTTAAATCGTCAAGGGTATTTTGGTCATCCACCCTTATTTAAAAGACACGTTAGTGGCAGTTAAGCTTAATTCCCAAACTCAGTACGAAATAAAAAGCATGAAACCGAGATCTTTTACTTCTTTTAGTACCCAAACATATTACTTTCTATAAACCATAGAGACCATTTGTGATTTTAACTCTTTACATTGTTACTTGGTGATTATATCTTATGCATACTCATGTGAATGTTAGGGGAAGTATTTGAAGATACGCGGCCCCTAATTCGCTCGGTTCTTGATGGTTACAATGTTTGTATATTTGCATATGGTCAGACTGGATCCGGAAAAACACATACAATGGTAACTTATTTATACATTTATGCTAATAAAACCAATAACATCAAGCTATTATTAAGATTATTCCCTTTTTTAATCCAGAGTGGACCGAAAGATCTTACTGAGAGCAATCAAGGAGTTAATTATAGGGCACTTAGCGATTTGTTTCTTCTAGCAGAGCAGAGAAAGGGAACCCTTCAATATGATGTTTCAGTTCAGATGATTGAAATATACAATGAGCAAGTGCGCGATCTCCTTTCTAATGACGGTTTAACTAAAAGATATCCTTTTTATTATCTTAGAAATAGAGCAACAAATTATTTTTGAAGTATTTATTTCCTAATATAGTTTAGAGTTAATTACATAGATGGTCCTTATGGTTTAAGTAAAGTAACATGTTTGAGTACTAAGCAAAAAAAAGTAACAAGTTTGAGGCTTGTGCTTTCAATTTCACTTTTGTAACGAGTTTGGGTCTTAAAGCTAACTTCCGTTAACTTTTCTGTTAAATTACAATGAAATGACCAAAATACCCCTTGCCTTTTTTAATAACAAAAGTCAAAGGGTGAATTTTCTAATACTCAAAGTCAAAGGGTGAACAGTCAAATTGTATCTTGGTCATTTTATTCTAATCTAATGGAAAAGCTTACTCTCGTTAGCTTTATCGCCCATCCTTGTTACAAAACTGACAACACAAACCCGAAACTTGTCACTTTTAAACCATAGTACTCAAAACCTGTTACTTTGTGCAAACAACATGAACCGTTTGTGTAATTAACTCTATAGTTCAATTTATATTTCCTTAATTTGTTGTCACATTAGAGATTCGTAACAATTCACAAAACGGATTCAACGTTCCAGAAGCTAGCTTGATCCGTGTTTCATCCACATTTGATGTCATTGATCTGATGAATTTAGGCCAAAGAAATCGAGCCGTAGGTGCAACTGCTCTCAATGACCGTAGTAGTCGCTCTCACAGGTTACCATAAATCAATAATTTAAAAACTTTTAATATTTTTCTGTCCTCTATATTAGTTTGTTACCTTTTTATACAACAACTATCCCATCAATTAACCGTTAAAATCTGAATAAATGCAGTTGCTTAACTGTACATGTACAAGGGAGGGATCTGACATCAGGAAATGTTCTTCGCGGTTGTATGCATTTAGTTGATCTTGCAGGAAGTGAACGTGTGGATAAATCTGAAGTAACTGGAGATAGATTAAAAGAGGCACAACATATTAATAAATCTTTATCAGCTTTAGGAGATGTTATATCTTCACTTGCCCAAAAGAATTCACATGTCCCTTACAGAAATAGCAAACTCACACAATTACTCCAAGATTCACTTGGTAAACAAATGCAATTTTACGCATGCATATTCCATATCTTTCTCTTTTTTATAGTTAATTACACAAATGGTCCCTTTGGTTTGGGCAAAGTTACATGTTTTGGTACTAAGGTTTAAAAGTAACAAGTTTACGGTTTGTACTTTAGCTTTGTAACAAATTTGGGTAATTGGGTAGTAAGACTACCTTCCTATATATTTTCCATTTAATTTTCCGTTTAAAAAGGAAAAAATGACTAATATACCCTTTGACTTTGACTATTAAAAAAGTCAAAGGGTATTTTGGTCATTTCACCATAATTTGACAAAAAAGTTGTTAGAAGTTAGCATTCATACCCAAACTCGTTACTATTTTGAAACCTCAAACCCCAAACTTGTTAATTTTAAACATTGGTACCAAAACCTGTTATTTTAACCAAACCACCGGGACCGTCTATGTAATTAACTCCTATTTTATGAAATAAAGATTTAATTGCGGATGTTATACTATGTTAGGTGGACAAGCAAAGACGCTTATGTTTGTTCACATAAGTCCAGAGTTGGATGCTGTTGGAGAAACACTTAGTACACTTAAGTTTGCTGAACGTGTTGCCACTGTTGAACTTGGTGCTGCAAGAGTGAATAAAGATAGTTCAGATGTCAAAGACCTCAAAGAACAGGTCCCCAAAATACCCCTATATCCGTCACGACTATCAAAAACTATCGTCTTTAAAAGTTCATTAAATTTTAAAATCATATTTGCTTTCACAGATTGCCAATTTAAAGGCAGCTTTAGCACGGAAAGAAGGCGAAAATGATGGTGTTCAAGCCCGAAGGAAACCAATAGGAGATTTAGGCAACATTGAGGTAACTCAATCTCTCTCTCTCTCTCTCTCTCTATATATATATATATGTGTGTGTGTGTGTGTGTGTGTGTGTGTGTGTGTGTGTAAATATAGATCATGCAACATTGTTGTCTATATTTTTCTTGGGCTTATATACATCTATTCCACTTAAGTATCCAAAAAGTTAAACACATGCCCTCCAAATATCAAACAGCACAAGTATCATTATGCAATGGTTTATGCCAATTCCATCCAAAAATATATTTTAAATTTGTAAATTGACAACAATGTCCCTAAAATGACAAAAATGTCCCTAAGTTCCCAACTTCCAAGTTAGAGATTTTGCCACATCTAGAGTAGTAAAATTACGAAAAACGACCGTAATGTACTCAGTAATATTTTAGCAATCCACATTTTAGTATATTCTGGGCATTTTTGTCATTTTACAATTCTTAACTATATAGGTGGCCGCATAGTAATCTTTTAAATGAGCATACATGATACATTCATTATCCGTTATTTTATTAATTAATCCAAAAAAATGACATTATTTTATATATTTTAGGCGGGAAAAAAGTACAGGTCAAGGCAAAAAACACAAAGTATTGATTTAGACGAGTTGTTAGGAAACTCACCACCATGGCCGCCAGTAAGCAGCCCTGGTGAGATGTACGGTGAAGATGAAAGAGAACTCGTGTCAGGTGATTGGGTAGATAAGGTTATGGTAAACAAACAAGACGGATCGCGTGGGCCCGTTGGATGTTGGGAGCCCGAAAACTCCCGATTATCTGATTCATTTTACCAAAAGTATCTTCCGGAACAATCTTATAACATATTTCCAGGTGGAAATGGGTTTGATGTTGCTACTACTGATGATCTTGATGAACTTGATGCTGCTACTAGTGACTCATCTGAACCAGATCTGTTATGGCAGTTTAATCACTCTAAACTTTCTAGTTTGACCAATGGGAGTATGTCAAAAGTCAATAATTTAAATGCAAAGTCAACAAGGAGCCCAGAACTAAGGTACTAACTTTCTATTATCGAAATTTAATCGGGATAGCTTAATATTATTTTTTTATAATTATTATTTTTGGTTGGGTTAAATTGATTTAGTTTGAGTAATTGCAGCAGCAGAACAATGATTCCAAACCTCGGGCCTTCGCCTTCAAGGAAAATGACAAATGGTGGTGCACCGCGAGGCGGGAGGCAGGTAGCCTCTGCAGAAGTTAAAAGGAAAATTGGGATCAGGAAATAATTAAGTGACAAATGTGCTTTTGATTTTTTTGTTTTCTTTCTTTAATCTTTTTTATTTTTTATTTTTTTTATATAGAGAGTGAGAGTGATGAGAGATTTACATACATCTTTTTTTTTTGAGGTTTTGTTAATATTTGAGTTAATTGTTTCAAGCTATATAATATATGTATATGTGTAAATTTGCCACAACAATTCGGTTACTATTCAAGCTTACGTCTTTCGAGTTTCGACATAGAACATTTTCATAAGTTTTGAACAAAAGGACCTACACCTTCTTGATATTTGTCTTTTTTACTTGTAAATAATTAAGGGATCATTAAATATATTGCTTTGAATTAAGAATAATGGGAATGCTTCTCTTTCTAAGATTATATATAGCTGGATACTACACCTACGAAATGGGTTGAGTACTTTGCCGAAATCCTTCCACTATAAAAAAGATATCAAACAAAAGGTATGTGGCCATGTTGGTGAAAATGTAAGATCAATATAATAGATCAATAGGTACAAAACATGCCTCCTACATATAGGAGAATGAGCCTAAACAATAACTACAATAATCAACTTACAGAAAATAACAATAAGCTAACAAACTCTCACTGTACTAAGAGTGGTAGGATATGTTTGTGGTTTGCATGATGGTTACGATGATAGTTGATTATGGTGCTAATTTGGTAATGGCTAATTTTTACTACTAATCCAATGACTTATTAATGAATGCTTTAGGATATATATATATATATATATAGTTTCAAAATACTTGGTCGTCGCGTCTTACTATTAGAAGTCCTCTAACATTTTCAGGATCTTGGAAATAGTGATCGCCTTGAAAAAAGTTTAAAAGGTTTTTTGTTAGCATGTGTATGTCAGAGAGACGTGGGAAAGATGTTGGATATTTTAGTGTAATTAGAGATTGTGTATGACATTCAAATAAGAGTGCACGCTTCTTTGAATGTCATCGGGACTAACGGGGGTTTGGGGGCATTTCCCCCGAGAAAGCGGGGTCCAAGGGGCGGCAGCCCTTGGCGGGGCCCAAGGGGCAGACCCTGGCTGGGGTCGAGAATGTGTTATATTGAACATTAGAAAATCTGTTTCGGTCGAAAATGCGTAATATTGAACTTGAGGTACCAAACGTGTAATTTGGTCAAAACTGCCCCAACAGTTATTGAGAATCAGTTTTTAGATGGATGATCGATCAGAAAAACGGACGCTTGAATTCTATCGAATTCTCTCAAATTTCCAGAGAAAATCACAGAACAAATTCGTATACATAATTCTTGATTCTGATTTTATCCGATTGAATATTGGTATCCACTCCAATTATTTGATCTGATAGTGAATTACACGACTTCAGAAAGATCCGATTTCGAATTTCTACAACAAAAGATTCTTGGTTTTGTTGTGTAATAGATGAACAACATATGATTTCGCAAATAATTTCTTTTTAAAACAGCTAATTTAGCCCTTGCAACTATCAATGGTGATGACTCAATTTATAATTATTTAGTGGTGATAGGGATTGTGAGCTGGACGGGAGGATGTGAGGTGACAAGTGCCAGTGCCATTATCAATGACGATGACTCTTAATCCTTTGCTAACCATCGCCACCGCAAGTGTAAAACTTTCAAAAAAAAGTCCTCCAAGTGATTAAACTCAAATAATAAATACCATTTCCAAAAAAAAAATATTAAGTAAATTTCAATTCTAAAGCAACTTACATTTAACATTAACGTGACAATATTAGATATGGAAACCATTGAAATCAAAGTCATGTGGGGGCCCAAATTGATATCAAATAGCAAACACTCTTTTTTCATATTACGAACCCGTGCGGATGATTGCGTTCGCGCCACTTTCTCCGTGAATCACATGTCCTGCATCTGTATCTCTGCAACCCAAATTACAACATCAAACTTTATCATGATACAAATATAATACTAGATCATACAGGTTTTAAATCACAAATTCATGGATTCATGTGATTGCTTCGATACCCATTGGCCAGCTGATGACATCCTGATCAAATACCAATACATTTCAGATTTCTTCATCTCCATTGCATACTTCTCGATTCCATTAGAACTCATATACTTTGTCCAGAAATCAGCTTACTTTCCGTACAAATGGGTTCTGATTCAATTCGGCGCGTTCATCATTCTTTGCGGGTTGACCCATTTCATAAACCTCTGGACCATTTCATCACATTCAAGAACAGTAGCCATGATCATGACTGTATCCAAATTGTCTACCGCTTTTGTTTCATGTATCACAGCTTTAATGCTCGTTCATATCATACCCGATTTTCTCAATGTGAAGAAACGAGAATCGTTTCTGAGAAAACGAGCAGAAGATCTTGATAAAGAGATGGGTTTGATGATCAAACAGGAGCAAACGGGTCGGCATGTAAGAATGCTGACACATGAGATTAGAAGCACGCTGGATCGCGATACGATATTGAAAACCACAATGATCGAGTTGGGTCGGAGCTTGGATCTTGAAGAATGCGCGTTGTGGGTGCCGGCTAGAACCGGTATGGTGTTGCAGCTTTCACACTCGTTGCATAATTTGATACCTTTTGGTTCTACGGTTGCCATGAATTTGAGTGAGGTGAATCACGTGTTGAGTAGATCTGAACCGGTGAGGGTTCATGGTGCGAGCCCGTTGGCCCGGATTGGATCAGGAGTTTACGGGCCGGCTGAAGTTGTTGCTGTCCGTGTACCGCGGTTGCATCTTCCGAGTTTTGAAATTGATGATTGGGTTGATCACGGTGCAAGAAGTTATGCGGTTATGGTTTTGATTCTTCCGGTGAATAGTGTTAGAAAATGGCGTGATCATGAATTGGATCTTGTAGAAGTTGTTGCAGACCAGGTGGGTAGTCATTCTAACAAGTGGTTTTCGAAATGGTATTTTATGGTAAAAAAAGTGGAAAATAGTTGTTCAGATAAAAAAACGGGGGATAGTTGTACTGTAATTTGGAATTACGGTTTTTTTAAGAAAACTTTTAGTGGTCATTTGAGCTTAACACTGAAACCGCAATTTGGAATTGCGGTTTCAGTTATACCAGTTAGGAGGTTCATAGCTACTTAGGAGGTTCATATCAAGAGGTTCATAACTGGTTTCAGTGTTAAGCTTAATGGCAGAAAAAGTTTCCCCCAAGAAACCGTAATTCCGAATTGCGGTATTACTATTTCGTTTTTTTTTTTTTAATATAGACAACTATTTTCTACTTTTTTTTACCCAAAATATCATTTTGAAAAAAAATATCTACCCTGACTGACACAAACTTGAAAATTGTGTGAGACATAAATAACATGAGACATTCTTCCGGGGTTGCTATGAAGATGACCATTTTTCCTGGAAATTTTATTTTATTTTATTTTGTTTGCATTAATGTTCTAATTACGTTTGGTCTCCAGCACCTCGTACTAAAACTTCTTTTAAAAAATTAGTTTAAAATTGTCAAAATCCGTTAAAACTAACGGATAAAGCACATTTAAAAAAAAACTTAAAAAAAGCACAGGTTAACCCGCAGATCTCCTAGGTTGACATAAACACGACTGGTTTAGGTAAACGTGTCCTCAAGTTGGACCTGAAACTAAGGCCCTGTTTGATACGGCTGACCCATGGCTGACCACTGACTGGCTGACTCGGTCAGTCAGTCAGTGTGTTTGATTGATAAAAGGTTGTGCTGACCGAATCAGGATGTGCTGACCGAGTCCGGATTTTGAACCAAGCTGACTGGCTGACCGATCGAGACTGGGTGGCTGCATCGATTTTCCTATCCCACACCAATGTGGGACAAGAGAAACAAGTTTTTGTTGAAAATTTAGCTATTTTTATTGAATACAAAACACAATTTATGGTTATTTTTATCATTCAACAGAGTCAGTCAGATACAGAATCCAACAGCCAAGTTTCAGTCAGATGCAGACTCAGTCAGAACTTCTAACTGGGTCAGCTTCTGACTCAGTCAGATCATAC
>WOUH02000001.1:346762-365214 GCA_009936405.2 Stevia rebaudiana
ATTTGCTATTTTTATTGATTACAAAACAAAATTTATGGTTATTTTTATCATTCAGCAGAGTCAGTTAGATACAGAATCAAACAGCCAAGTTTCAGTCAGATGACTCAGTCAGAACTTCTAACTGGGTCAGCTTCTGACTCAGTCAGATCATACTCAGTCAGACAAATCAAACAACCCCTAAGCTGAACACATTTAGACTATACACAAACTGCGAAAATCATGCAAATATAATATTATAATAATTGAATCAGGTTGCTGTGGCTCTTTCTCATGCTGCAATTCTTGAAGAGTCTATGCGAGCACGCGACCGACTGATGGAGCAGAATATAGCTTTGGATTCGGCCCGACAAGAGGCAGAGATAGCTATCCATGCACGAAACGACTTTCTTGGCGTCATGAATCAAGAAATGAGAACACCCATGTATGCGGTTATCGCAATATCGTCTCTTCTTCTTGAAACTGAACTTACTCCCGAACAAAGATCCATGATCGAGACCGTTCTTAAAAGTAGTAACCTTCTTGCAGCACTCTTAAACGATGTTCTAGATCTTTCTAGACTAGACGACGGTAACCTTCACTTGGAAAATGAAGTCTTTAACCTTCATGGATTGTTCAATGAGGTATTTTCTGGTACCGGTACTGGTATTGATTGTACTTTAATAATAAAAACCTCGTAAGGTATTATGTATTATTAATCAACTTTATATAGAAATATAATAAGGATAATTACAAAGCAGACCTACTAAATTTTATCTTGCTACAAAAAAGTAGTAACTAATATTATCTCCAACATTGCTAACTTTTTAACATTTACTATGGTTTTTTGTGTTGTTGCAGGTCATTAGATTAATTAACCCTGTTGCGTGTGTGAAAAACGTGTCTATGACCTTAAACTGCGATCAGGATCTACCTGTGTATGGGATTGGTGATGAAAAACGACTTATGCAGACCATACTGAATGTTACTGGTAACGCGGTTAAGTTTAATAAGGAAGGTCATGTCTCGGTTAAGGCCTCGGTTTTGAGTTCCGAGTTTGTAGGAGATTGGCAAACCACGGAATTTTGTCCCACGTTGTCCGACGGCTTGTTTTACTTGCTAGTCCAGGTCAGCATAACCAATAATTGGTAAAATTTAAACAGTATTTTTATTTTGGATATTGTTGTAGGTTAAGGATTCTGGTAGTGGCATCACACAACAAGAGATTCCTAATATCTTTAACACATTTTCACTCTCTCAAAATGCATCCATTAGAAACAACAAAGGTGTAGGGCTTGGACTAGCCATATGCAAAAGGTATATAGATCCTTATCTTATATATATTTATTTATCAAAAAAAAACTATTTTATTTATATGTAACTGTTTTTAAACATTTTTTTTGTGGTCTTACAACACAATCGGCACCTGTCTAGTTAAGTACTCTTGAACTGTCTTTATTTAGTCTTTATTTAAGTCGGTTGTAAATGTCATTGACTAGTTGAACAGACAAACTGGATTGGTGAATGAACCGGATTTCATATATTGTTAAGTCCTTTCATTAGGGATGATTATAAAAACATTGAAAACTTAATTTCATGTTTCTGATTTCAGGTTTGTGAATCTAATGGGAGGTAATATATGGGTTGAGAGTGAAGGGTTGGGGAAGGGCACAACGGTCCGTTTTCTTGTGAGGCTAGGTCATTGCAACAGACCAACTGACCCAAACTGTTATGGCACCGGTAAACTAATCACACAGAGACACTCATCGAGCCAAGATTACAGACCAACTGCATCCTTCCCACTTGACCAAAACAAGTTCTAGCAACTCAACACCAAGCAGAGCATTTGCGACTTTGGAGTGTGATTTTAACTTAGTAAAATTATTTATTAAATCATGTGTTGTAAACTTACACTAGCATGAATTTCTTGTGCAAAAAAAAACACAATGTATGGGTTATGTACAATTTGTTATGTTGTATCAAGTAACCAGCACGGTTAGATAACAAAATCTTTGTTAATCATTTTCTTGTTTTAAAAACGAAATCCTGTTAACCAAACCAAAACTAACATCAAAGGTAATTATTTATGTTGTGTCAAGTTACCAACCCGGTAAGAAAACAAAATGTTTGTTGGTCGTTTACTTTTTACAAAAACTAGTTAAACAAACTGAACTTAACATCAAAGATGGTCATCGAATCTTAACCGAAACTAATTAGTTTAAAACATAACCAAACAAGTAGACCAAAAATACACAATGAAGAAAAAACAACTGCAAGAGCAACATGGAGTATAACCAAACATTAAACAAGCAGATAAGTATCAACATCAGTTAATAAAAACTGTATTATAAAATAACAAGAACAAACATGTCAAAAAAAAAAAAAACTAAACTGCATGGCTAATTAAAACATCAACATATTCTTCACCTCCCAACATACATACCTCACTTTTTAGATTTCTTTGGTGCCCTGAAAAAACAAAAAACAAACATATTTTAGAAAAAAAAAAATCCAATCTTTAAAATGCAAAAAAAAAAATAACATTAAAGTCATTTTTAAGTTTTATCACTCACTGTGCAGGTTGTGTTGGTGCAGCCACTGGAGCTGCAACTGGTACCTTCTCCTGTGGTCCCTGCAAAAATAATTTAAAAAAGTCAACACGAATATTAACATAATAAAATTCATAAAATTAAATTTTAAAATTTTTATTTAAGTTTAAAGTACCTGAGCAAAACGTTCTTCTCTTCGCGCCAACTTTCTTTCTCTGCTAGCCTTGTTTTTGGCTCTCTTAGCCTCAAATTGGTCAGATAACGTCTTTTCACGAGCCTTTTCAGCCTTTGATTTATGAATGCTTTCCATAAGAACACGCTTATTTTTAAAAACATTACCCTTAACTTTCATGTACATGTCATGATACATATGTTTGTCAATCTTCTTTGACTCGCGGTACTTGCGAAGCAACCGCCTCAAAACCCTCATTCTCCTCATCCACAGTATCTTTGTTGGAAGTCTTGCCTCGCGTGTACCCTTACGTTTACCTAAAGTTTGTTAAACAGATCAAAAACAGAAATAAATTTGGATAAAAAATAAAATTGTAATTTTGTTAAGTGTGTTTAAAGATTACGAATGTGTTTTACCATATCCAGAATGACGCCCCTTCCTTTTGGCTTCCTTCATACGACGAGCACGAGATCGCGAGTGAATCTTGGTAGGCTTCCTGATGATAAATCCATCCTTAACCAGCTTACGGATATTTTGGCCTAAAAAATAATAATAATAATTTATAAACTTAAATAAATTTGGGAAATAAGTGTGCATTTTTAGTAATACTAATGATATACAACTTTACCAAACTTTTATACACAATCAAACTTCATAAAAAAGGTATGCATAATGGAATAAAAAGATGCATAAATGGCTGTAAATCCAAATGAAAATCATCGCCAACTTAAAAAAAAATTACAAACAACCAATAATTTGAATAATAGATAAGATTATATAAAAGCAAATACAAACAGTGCACTGCATACTCCATATACAATGTCTCTTGCTTATCCAAATACTTAACTGACACCACTGTAATATAAAAAAGTACTCAACAATGAAATTCAGACTCCAAAGGTTTTAACGTTTCAGCTTTAAACTTGATATCATTTTATTGCAATAAACTATAAAATCGAGTATAATTACATCAGTTCTTAATCGATTTTCGGTTTTGAAGAAAACATTAAAGTGATGCGATGTTCAAAACTAAAGAAACAGTCACATAAACACGGCCGATCAGGTCAAACAACCATATCAACGAATTAATAGACTTAAACTAGTTGGATCCTTAAATTAACAATAAAAATACACAACATCAGTACAATCTAATGATCAAATCAACTCGGTAAAGACTTTTTAGATACAAATACTGGTCAGATCGTACAATCTAATGTTCAAATCAGCTTAAGCAGAGCTACCGACGAACAAATAACGGAAATCGGATAATAAAAACATCAAAAGGAGAGTTCGTATGGACATACGTGAATTCGCCATTGAAATCTCATTTCCTTCATTAGGATCTAACCAAACCTTGCCTCTGCCGCACTTGAGGACGCTGGCGGCGAGCCGCTTCTGTAGCTTCAACGACACCATCTCCGGCGATGCTCAACCAACACTGGATAATGGTGTGTGTGCGGAGTGATAATTATTTAACCATCACATTTATTCTTAGGGTTTACATATTAGAATGGGCTTGTGTTACATGGGCTTTCGAAATTTCAAGTTTTAGGCCTAAACAAATTGGCCCAATATAGCAATCCAATGGGAGAAGGAGTGAGTGGTTGACCACATTATTGTCTTCATTAGTTAACGTCGTGCTTGCAACTACAAGTAATCCCACTATCTTTGCACCACTTAGAGTCATGGGCACAATGATACATAAATATTTTAAATATATATATAAAAAGTAATTGATTGGGCATACCATATGTATAAATAGGGAAACACGGTAGAGAAGTATAACACACACCCAACATAGTAATCATTTGGAAATCTCCATCTATAACCACAAAGATGGAATCAAAAACTACGAAAATTGCTTTGCTTGTTCTTTCTTTGTCAGCGATTGTGATGCTTACTTCTGCTTCGGCTGAAAGTGGTTATGGGAAATCACAACTCGAGGGATATGTGCCACAAAACCCCACCACCCCAAAAGAGAACACTCAGTATGTGAAGCCTGATACCAAGCTACCCACAAAACCCGTGATACCAAAAGAGGAGCATGGAGCATACGACAAGACGAAGCCCAAGCTACCAACAATACCCGTGATACCAAAAGAGGAGCATGGAGGGTATGAGAAGACTAAACCAAAGTTACCAACAAAACCCGTGGTACCAAAAGAGGAACATGGTGCTTATGATAAGAACTACCCTAAGTTACCAACAAAACCCGTGATACCAAAAGAACATGGAAGCTATGAGAAGACCAACCCTAAGTTGCCAACCAAACCCGTGATACCAAAGGAGGAACATGGAAGCTATGAGAAGACCAACCCTAAGTTGCCAACCAAACCCGTGATACCAAAACCGGACCATGAAAGTTACGAGAAAAACTATCCTAAAGTGCCAACAACCCAAAAGCCATTGACACCCAAGTTACCAGAGCACCCGAAGAACATAGCAGTTCAAGGTCTTATTTATTGTAAATATGGTTCCAAACTCCTCCCACTTCAAGGTAAGTTTTAGATACTAGTTTATATAAGTTATAAAATATTATAATATTTTAACACTTCTTCATTAATGACGGAAAACAGGAGCGACAGCTAGAGTGACTTGTTTGGCTGTGCACCAGAATGGATACGAGTCCGCCCCATTTTCATTTTCGAGTTGTCCCGCTGACAAAAAGGGTTACTTCTTGGCCAAAATACCATCATCAGCTCTTGTAAAAGACGATTTATGGGAGATCACAGAGTGCAAGGCTTTTCTAGAAAAATCACTATGGACGAGTTGCAATGTTCCCGAAGATACCAACGGAGGAATCAAGGGTGCTCGTGTTACATTTTCTCGTCATCTCAACAGCAATGGATATTGTTTGTCGTCGGTAGGCCCGTTTATATACAATCCTGGACATGAGTCGTTACCCAAGGAAGGCTACTAACTAGTCTGATGGATCAATCTCGTCATCACCCTACAAAGTTTTTATATATTTGTTTTCTTATCGTCGCAAGCGACTGTTTAATTTATTGATTATTGATTTCTTCGTTTTGTTGTTTGTTTTGTTATGAGTTGATATTTATTTGATCAATATTTCTACTCACTTAAGTACTAACCATGTTTGTTTTTTTAATTGAGTTGTGAGCTTGTTGATTAATTATTGAGCCTACGTAAATAACCAGTTAAAGTGCTCATGCTATTTTCACAAAAGGCAAAATCAATATACAAAACTATCATCATTATCATTAATACCATTTTTTAAAAACTTTAGATCACAACTCTAGGATCATTAGACAGACCTGTTACATTTGTATGCAAGAAAATTGGCTGATATACAATAAGTTTTTCAAATAGAAAACCATGAATATTTCATGGTAAACGTACGTATGTGATAGCACTTGAGTTCTATGCTAAAATTATGGATGTTGCTGATAAATTAGATGAATTAATATATAAGACAAAGTGTTATTTTATTGAAATCACAATACAAATGGAACACAAGTTTGAAAGTTATTTTAGAGATGAAGATACATAAAAACAGGCTGTTTGAGTATGCGGTTATACTGGATCCAAGAATGAAGCGTGAGATTGTATGGTTTGGTTGTCGAAGAGCGGTGGTTGATAACAAAATAACTTTCTAGAATAGTAACCAAATTTTCAAAAATGTTCTAATTAAGTCACTCGTATTATTTTTTTTTCATTTAAAATCATTCAACTTTCGCTATCTTTAGTGGCGTTTTTGACAAAGACGGTTATTTTGACGGACCTCCGTCTCTACGCTTAGTAATATGTATATAATAATTAATATCATAGGAGCCAGTATACTTTATAATATTTTATCAACAAGTTACTAACTCAATTTTGGAATATTAAAATTACTCAAGTTGTAAGTAAAAAAGTTGGACTGATTTTTATATAAATGATAACTTTGTAAGATTCTAACAAACTTTCAGCTTTATTCTAATTAATTTACATAAATTTATTTTTGTTCCAAATTGATCACTATATTCTAAGGTGTAAAGTTTACCTATCATATCAAGTTACCATGACATATAGAATTTCTTTTTTTATTTTTTTGTTGTTTAATTGATGTCGTGGATTGAAGTTGATTATGTTATTGAAGAAATTAATTACCATATTTTTACTTCTAAATAGATCTATATATTTTTTAATTTAATATTTTATTTAAAAAAAATTAAGGACAAAATGTTTATTTATTTTGAATTAAGTTATTATTATTTTAAATTTTTTAATAACATAATCAACTTTAATCCGTCATCATTAAAAAAAATATTAAAATATCAAATGACACGGTAACACAATGTTTTGGCAAAATATATAGAATTATAACACATATTTAAAGTAAAGTGACATAGTTAAATAAATAAAAAGTACGAGTGATTTAATTGGAACAAAGCTGAAAGGTTATAACATTTTATCAAGTTTTTTCGATAAAATATACTGATTTTTACGATTTGTATTTAACAATTAACTATCAATTATCTCTAAACTTTTTGGTTTTAAAAGTAAAATAAAAAGACCAATTTTGATGCTATATTGCAATCGTAGAGTAAGTTAATTTCAGGCAAACACTACAAATATAGTCATATGCTAACATGTAATCCATCATCTTTGCACCTCTTAAAGCAAGTCATGGAGCACAATCACATATATTTAAAAACAAATAATTACCTAATAAAAAAATGTACATAAGATATGTATAAATAGGGTAACAAGGTAGACAAGTACAACACACCCGACATTGCTGCTCGATTAAAAATCCCCATCCATTACCACAAAGATGGAATCAAAAACCACAAGAATTGCTTTGGTTGTTATTTTGTTATCAACGCTTGTGATGCTTTCATCTACTTCAACTGACAGTGGTTATGGAAAATCACAACTCGAGGAATATATTCCACCCGAACCCACTACCCCAAAAGATAACACAAGGTATGTGAAACCTGATACTAAGTTACCAACAAAACCCGTGGTACTAAAAGAGGAGCATGGAGCATATGAGCAAACCAAGTCCAAGTTACCAACGAAGCCCATGGTACCAAAAGAGAAGCATGAAGGGTATGAGAAGCCCAAGTTATCAACAAAACCTATGATACCAAAAGAGGTTCATGGTGCCTATGATAAGAACTATCCTAAGCTACCAGCAAAACCCTTGTTACCAAAAGAGGAACATGGAACCTATGAGAAGGCAAATTCTAAGTTGCCAACCAAACCCGTAATGCCTAAAATAGACCACGACGGTTATGGAAAAAACTATCCTAAGGTGCCAATAACCCAAAAGTCATGGACACCTAAGGTGCCAGAGCACCCGAAGAACATAGCCGTTCAAGGTCTTATTTATTGTAAATATGGTTCCAAACTCCTTCCACTTCAAGGTAAGATTTATATGATACTAGTTTATATAATTTATAAGATAAGGTATTGTATTATATTAACACTTCTTCGTCATTGACCAAAAACAGGAGCGACGGCTAGAGTAACTTGTTTGGCCGTGCACAAGAATGGGTATGAGTCAGCACCATTTTCGTTCTCGAGCTGTCCAGCAGACGAGAAGGGTTACTTCTTGGCCAAAATACCATCATCAACTCTTGTAACAGACAATTTATGGGAGATCACAGAGTGCAAAGCTTTTCTAGAAAAATCAACATGGACGAGTTGTGATGTTCCTGAAGACACCAATGGAGGAATTAAGGGTGCTTCTCTAACATTTTCTCGTCATCTTAACGGCAACAGATATTGTTTGTCATCGGTAGGTCCATTTATATACAATCCCGGACATGAGACGCTACCCAAGGAAGGCTATTAGTCCTATTGATCAATCCTAATATCATTTAACAAAGCTTTTATCTTTTTGTTTTTTACTGTTGCAATAGACTGTCTGATTATTGATTTTTCATTTTGTGTGTTTCGCCCCAAAAATCTCCTTTAACCATGTTTTGCTTAATATGTGCTATGCTTTAGTTAATAAATAATTAAAACTACGTAAACAAAAACAACTAAAGTGCTCAAGTTACATCTACAAAGAGAAACTAATTTATAAAACCGTTAATAAAACTATTATTATTATTTAAAAAGTTAAGATAATAACTCTATAATCATTAGACGTGTTAAATGTGTCGCAAGTCTAGTGCCAACAGATTCGAGATGTCCAGCCAAAACCAAATCATCCACGTACCCCATCCAATCATCAAAACTAATGTTCGTATATTAAAGGGTCTTTGGTATCGTGTGAAATGTATGTAAGTATGTAACTGTGAGTTTTCAAATTATTGATTATGTTTTTTAAAAATAAAGTAAATTGTTCGGTTTGTCCTTTGGCTGTAGCATACTAGAATCGTTCTTATTATGAAATTTTTGCAGGCATTTAGTCTTTTTTTAGTAATTGATGATAATTTTATGTTAACTTAATTGTGAAGTGACTTTATAAGACTTAAATGACAAAATCTGTAACTTATTGTTTCTTCTTTTATATCTTTATCTTTTTTATATACTTTTCTCACTTTTATACCTTTTTCAGTTGTATATGGACTAGAAATTAAAAAAATGAAAGTGAAAAAGGTAAATTACATGTTACATCCTTTAAAAATTGTTATCACCAATTGTCTTTTAATCAATAAAGTCATTTCACTATTAAGTTAACAAAAAAAGTTGATATCAGTGGGTGAAAACGACAGATACTAGCAAGATGTTACATTTAGGAAGTGCGAGAAGTTCCTGCGCGTTCAGGTCCCATAAGCACAAGGGCGAGACGCCCATAACATACGTAACACACGTTCCTTTATGTACAACCAAATAAGCTTATTTGCAGCTAAAAGTTACGTCTCTCCCATCTGTTTTCCATATCAACCTTTTTTTATCAAGAATACAGTTCATATTTTTTTTCAACTTCAGATACTTATAACCCTACTTCTGACCACTTTTGAGCGAGAAGTACACGAGGCATTATCTCAAGCCGGCGTTTTTCAACACTCGTGTGCCTCAAGCACATATTTAAAACTAAAAACAAACATAGGAAAATCACACAACTCTAGACAAAAATCCGGATGAAAATAGAATAATAACATGATGATAATTGATATCTTGAAACTGTAACACGTGTGTATATATCTCACTATTTAAAACTTCAAATTACATTTACACCTTTACTATTCTCTTTTATATACACTCCCCTTCCATCTACTACTTTATTTCATTATCATTGTGCAACAAATGTATGTATATATATATGTATATATAACTACAGACAACTGAGAAAAGAATTGTGTTTATTCTGAAACCGACAAAACTTGTTACCCTGCCTCTGTTCGCGATCGATTATTTAACATTCGCGTATGTGTTGATTTTCGCCTAAACTAGGCCAACTACACCCTGTGGACCATCCTAACACACCAAGGACTATATCGACCCGTGAACACGCACTCACCTGGACACCAAAACACACACTTAAGGTTTTAAATTTTTTAATTAATTGAATTTAAAAGACAATTAATTTTCATGTTACATACCAGATTGTCCAAGCTTGCTTCAACATGGAAAAGAATTACAGCCATTCCTCTCCCACTATCAACCTCAGCCTGTTCAAATGTAAAAATCAAATTTTAATTAAAAATAAAATAATAAAAATATATAAATAAATAAATAGATAAATAAATAAATAAAAGAAATGAAACACTTACAGCACATGAGCATATACTAATGCCTGCATCTGCCAATGCTATGGTGATATCAGCCATCATTCCTAGACATCAGATGGAAATAAGATTTATTAATATTCATATTTTAAAACAAATAAATTAGTTAATTACATAGATGGTCCCTGTGATTTCGACAAAGTAACAAGTTTGGGTACCAAAGGTATAAAGTAACAAATTTAGGTCACTTGCTTTCAATTTTGTAACGCGTTTGGGTATTAAGGCTGATTTTCGTCACCTTTTTCCATTGAATTATAGTGAAATGACCAAAATACCCTTTGACTTTAACTATTTAAAAGTCAAATGGTATTTTGGTAATTCACTCTAAATTAACAGAAAAAGTAACCAAAATTAGCCTTAAAACCCAAAATTTTACAAACTGAAAGCTCAAACCCGAAACTCGTTACTTTACCCAAACTATATGGACCATTTATGTAATTAACTCTGACTAAATAAATAAAATAATAATTACCTTTTCGATCGATACATGCAATGCATAACCATTGGATGGAGTGTCCTTGAAGTTTACTCCAAGACGAAACTTTTCCCGCAAGCCAACTTTCTAAACTCGGTAACACTTCCTTATACATAGGAATATTAGCATGCATCAATTTTCCAAACTCGTTTCCTTGTGAGTCGGTTTTTAAACTCACATGTTGCATATGTTTGTTAAGTTTTCCATTCACTTTACCGACTTTTATACTACCATTTTTGAACCGAAAAAGATCTTCATCAACCATTTTTGAAGATGATGTTTCCATTACATTCATTAAAATCTTTTCCCATGTGTGTTGTGTCCCTTTGGAATAATCTAACGCGTCTTCAACTTCGCTATCGTCTTCGGTGTCAGCGATAAATTCGTTCACTGAATCAGCGGTTATTTCAGATGCAGATAGTGCAGCTTGTTCTCTTAAAAACTAGACACAACACCAATTGAATTAACATACATTAAAAAAAAATAATTAATTAATTATGCAATAATCAAATCCATTGAAAGACGGTAAGTAGTAATTAACTTACTTTCATAATCTTGTGTCTCGCGCTACGTGTTTTGGCATGTTGTAGCCATTGTTTGTGTCTTTGGAAAGCAGATTTGCTTGATAATCCCTGGTAATGATGAAAAATCACATTTTAGAAAAATTATTGTTTTAAAAAAATATAATCATGTGAGTTTATCTTAAATATTGTACGTTATAAGTTACTATCTCCACAACTTCAGCATTTGCAAGCACATGCAAAGGAGGAACAAGATTTCCATTGACCTGCAAAATGATATAAATCAAGCAATTATTAAACTTTTAAATTAAAAAAACATATTTAATCAGTAAAAATTCCATTTAGACTTACCTTTGCAGCCACCATCTTGTTTCCAATTTCAGTGTGTATCATGTAAGCATAGTCAATGACGGTTGCTCCTTTGGGCAAATTTTTTATCTATCAAAGTAGAAGTAATAAATAAATACAAAAGAAACTAAAAACTTAAGAAAATTGAAAAAAAAAAATATATGCCATGAATTAATATTTTACCTCTCCTCTAGGCGTAAATACAAATACACGACTACCTAGAAGATCCTTGGTGACTGTGTCTACAAATTCTCGTGAACTCATGTTTCCAACAAACTCCTCTTGCCACTCTCTAATTGCATTCAACCATCCAATCTGACATAAATGAGTTTATTTATTTAGTTAATTTCTTTTTAGAACGGTGTTTATTTATTTAATTATTTAATGATCAGTCAAACTTTGATGTACACAACTAAAGGTGGCCATTTTGACCATTTTATGGACGATTCAACTCAAATTATGTTTTATCTTGTCAAATGAGTAAAAAATAGCTAAAATGAAACACATTAAATATAAGTCCTGCACAGTGTAAATATAATACTAATTGGGTATAGAATAAAACAATATACTTTTTGTAACTAGATTTGACAGATTAATTATTTATTAAAAAAACTAAATTTTTGGATAAAAGTGTTTGTAGTCAACTCGACTCGTAAAAACACCCATTTTGACCCAAACCCGTCTTACCCTGAGTGCCACATTTGCATTGTTAAGAATGGTTGTTTTTCCTCTCAAACTTCTATCTTCGTTCGACACTGTATGTCTAATCAAGTCATTAACAAAAACTTTCCCACTATAATGAGCAGCAATGCCTCTATTTGCTATCAAGTTCATCTCTTCGGTTCTAATCTGCCAAAAATTATATAACAATTTTTTTTAAATATTAACACCAAATACTGGAGGAAAAAAACACTATAATAATATGAAAAAGATTTTACTTAAAAACTTACTTGTACTTCTAGACGAAATGTACTCTCATAAAGAAATGGAATCACAGTCGTATGAAGACTTTGATAGCCATTAGGTTTTGGGGTTGCGATGTAGTCTTTCATCTGTGGAAAAAGTTATCAAGGGTATAATTGTAAAAAGCAACAAAAAGCAGAACGATAACTTTGATTGACAAAATGACTAAGATACCCACAGATCGAGGGATGGGGGTCCAGAACCCATGAACCAGACCAAGAACATGGTAACATATCTGCATGACAAAATAAATATATATTTAACATAACAAATTGTTTAAAATGCATAATTAATAAACATATATTTGGCAAATGTAAGCTACCTGTTGTGCATTACATAAAGGGGCAACACCAACACAAGGTTTGGGTTTAACAATAATGCGAAGCTGTAATTCAAATGCATAAAAACATGTCAAGAAATAACAATTAAAAAGTTATTATATATTGTATGTGCACCACTTAAGAAACTTTAATTATCTACCTGTGCAATTTGGTTAACTTCATTAATTGAACATCTGGATTTGAGTACAGACTTATAGATGCTGCAAATAAAAGAATTCAAATCAATAAAGAATATAGACGTGTAAAAAAATTCTTCTTAAACAATTATATTTATTTAATTTTGGGACATTAAAATAATAAAATCATATCCAATATATTGAATAATAATTACCTGTAAGGTTCCTTACACACCGACTGGACCTCGGTTTCCATAGCCACGAGGCTTAAAAACTGATCATCTTCAATCTTCTTGATCAATAGTTTATTAGCCTAAACATGATAACATAAATAAGTAATAAATAATTGATTTTGCTGCAAGTACTAGAAATTTTAATCTAGAAAATAAACACGGTACCTCTTCAATTTCTTTCTCGTGGTCTTTATAGAGTTCCGCTACTCGCCTCTTTATTTTACCATAATCATGAGGATTTGTGTACATAAAGGACAAATTTTCAAGCTCAGACTGCATGAAGAAAAAAACAAAAAAAGAATTATATTTAAAATCATGTATAAACTATAAAGCAAAAAAGTAAAATTGTAAATTACCTTAATTTGGTACATTCCCAGTAGCTTTGCAAGAGGAGCAAAAACTTGTAGGGTCTCCATTGCTATGCTAGACTGTATACATTAAAATAAAATAAATAAATAGAAAAAAAATAGGATAACGGAAACTTGACAGCTAATTAGTGTAAATTTAGTCTACCTGCTTATGTAAAGGCATATGTGAGAGAGTGCGCATGTTATGTAATCTGTCTGCTAACTTCACAATAATCACCCGAACCTGAGAAATATAATATTCAGTATCTGCTGACATATATAGTTGTGAAAATAAAAAATAAAAAGTAAAAAAAAGGTAAAAAATTTTGGTCTGATTTCTATTTTGAGTCACTAGTTCTTAAACATTCTGATATATTTTTTAAATATCCAGACTTTTTTACTTAAAAGATTAACCTAAATGATCTTTTTTGCCTATGAAAAGTGTTAAACAGACCGAAGTTCTTTGCTTAATTTATGAATATTTGCTCTAAAATTTACAAAAATTAAGATATCAATTAATACATCACCTCCTCTGTCATAGCCAGAAACATTTGTCGAAGATCGTGCGCTTTCATGTCTTGTACAGAAGAGATTTCATTATTACACTTGAGCTTCCCAAGTTTAGACACCTGATATACCCGAATAAATTTAACTATTTAAGTATGATATATGCGATATTTTGATAAAATAAAATAAAAAGTTATGTAAAAGTTTCAAAGTTTATCACCTTTGTTTCTCCTTCAACAATGTGACGAACAGTGACACCAAATTCCTTCTCTATTCTTTCAAAAGTAACAACGTTTGTATCTTCAACTGTGTCATGTAATAAGCCAGCAGCTATTGACTCCCAATCTAATTCCTTTTCAAATGATTACTAAAAGTCAATAAAATTAAAAACACTATTTTAACTAAATTAAAATGATTTACAATATTATTTAACTCACTAATTCCCCGAGAATTCTAGCAACTTCAACAGGGTGAATGATAAATGGCTCTCCACTGCGTCTTTTTTGTCCATCATGTGCCTCAAAGGCCAGCTGCAAAAAACCAACATAAAAATAAATTACAAATAAAAGCATCTGTGAAATTTATTTTATAAATAAAAAGAAGAAAAACAAAGTTGCATAACGACTATACAGAACTTACCTTTAAAGCATCATGCACTAATTCTAACTCATTAGATGGAAGGTACGCGATAGCAGGTTTAAGATCCTGAAGTAATAAAAGAAACCATCAGTACCCTATTTAAGCAAAACTTATCTTGTGTAATGCAATATAATTTTAAGCTTTACAAACTATTAAGGTATTGTTATTATATGATTTTGATTTTTTATTTTATTTTTTATTTTTTTAAAAAAAAACCTCCAACATGGCAACAACGTGACATACCTCCCACAATAACTCAGGAGAAAGTTCATCATATCCTGAAATAGAAGATGAAGAACAAGCAACTACCCATTTTCTACAACCAATATGAAGCAAACTTGACCTCAAAAGTTTTCTTGGAGGATACAAATCTGATGTTTCAGAGGATAACCATAATCTCTTTCCAGAAACTTCACATCTCTGCCATAAATATGAAATAAGGTGGCATATATCAGTATAAATTTAATGAATAGAAACTTCTATAAGATATCAAACTACTTATAACCGTCAGGTAACTTAGGATAAACTGAAAATCAATATAGGTCATTAGGTCTCTTGTTGAAGAATTATTCATGATGAATACAACCCCACATCTGAAACCTTTGGATGATGGTTTGTTTGTGAAACAAAGCCTCTTAATTACTAAGATGTCAATAATCAATATGTTGTTTGTTATTTAGGGTGTCATAGAGGTCGTCGAATTAAAGGCATTTTCAGCAGTTTCTTGATGTTTGGACTTTATAGTGCTAGCGTTTAGTTTAAAAGAAGATGTTACATTTCACCATAATACTGTATATTTGAGTATAGTAGTAATTTTTATTCTTTTAGATATTTTTGAAGGTTACCAGGGTGATTTGCATACAAGATTTGTAATTTGTTAGATCAAACTATGATTTTCTGACTTATTTTGGTGCATAAACATTTCAAATTCTCACATTTATGCACTCGAATGTGTAAATTTATCAAATCTAATCATAAAGCTAGCCTCTTGTCACCCATATTTGACAAACAGAATACTTATCAAACAATCCTCTTTCATTTTCTACCTAGTACCTACACGTATAACTCTAAATAAATCAGCCCATTTAATGAGTTAGCATATGTTCATTGACTAATCAAAGTGAGTTGTCCTTTAGTTTAAGTCTCGCTACTTGTAAAAATGGAGGTCTTCTTAATTGCAAATAGCATCAGAATACTTAAGAGTGATCCATTAGCACTAAATCTTTCTATCAGATGTATGAAATACGAATCTCACTAATATTTGCACATTGAAGGTAATCGGATATCCAAAGTTTGAATTTACAAGTCTACTAACATTTCAAGATTCAACAATGAGCTGCACAGACTAATAAACATCGCACATATGTGAATCCACATTAGATTTTACCATAATACATAAATGAAAAATAAAACACAGTGAAGTACAGAGCAAGTGAGTATTACACGAACAGTGTGATTATTGCCATCATTGTGTCCATGAAACAAAACAGATGAATGAGCAGTTGTAGCTAGAAATCCAGTCAATACTCTAGGAGCTTTCCACGCACACGAAATCACACTGCAATCATATCTTGCACTTGCATCCCCTTTAGGAAACTTGCAAATATTCACACATTCCACTGGAACTGCGAAATTCACACATCAACAATCGATCAAACCCTAGCTAAGATCAATAAACGCAAAACGAGAAACAAGAACATTCAGATAATCACCTGACAACGATGGGGCAGAAGCCATAACTAACAAGAAGCATCGGAGCCTGTCAGAAGTGTCATGAAATCAATCGACGCACGAATAACGAGAATTAAAGACGAAAGAAGCCGTAATTCAGTGAATTCAATCGCGAAATTACAATAATTCAAACAGGAAACGAGAAGATTCGCATTCAGCGTTTCGAAGATTGAACGATTGATGAATAATACAGGAGTAATTGGATAAAGTAGGGTTTATGATGGAAGAATTAACGATTGAAATTGAAGATGTGAAGAAGATGAAGATGTAATCTAGCGAAAGATGGATATGAGGTTAGCGAACGCCACACAAAAATATGCGAATATTTTAAAATTTTCAAAAAAAAGTTGGGTTTTGGTAGTGATTTTGTAGGTAAAATATTCGTGGGGGTGGTTCCAGAGTGACGTGAAGCTGACGGATATTCCGTTTCTCCTCTTTGTTATCAACTACAAATCTACAACCTCAAGTTCCAACACCAACCGTAAGATACAAGGCTTAGGCCACAAGGAGTGGCTTGGGAAAATCATTGGGGCCGGATAGGACCGTTCGGGAACACCACCCCCCACTTCTGAGGTGAGAAAAATCAGGGAGTGTACACCGGATCTCACTGAATGAGAGGAAAAGAAAAAAGGGGTAAATGGGGAAAGTGAGACGACACAACGTAAAATAGGAAAAAGTTGGGAAACCCAGGAAAAACTGATATGACGCTGACGTGGAAACGGAGAAAAGTGGGAAACCATAGGACGACTCCGTGTAGTCTTATAGATGAAGGAAATTTGTGTATTTGAGCATTTCTTTTTTTTTTTAGTATGAGTTTAATTAGATTTAATCGGCTAGACCTAATTTCATCTTATATTTTTACCTCATATCATTCTTTACTTTGTAAATTGTAATTTATATATGTATCATTCACATCACATGTTTGGAATAGCTTCTTAACTTGATTGTTGAAGGTGGTTCTTGAGTGTTTGATACAACAACATGTCTAATGGGTTGTTTATGTGTTTATAACATGATTCGAACCATGAATGGTGTGAATGATCATAACCTAATAAGGTTTTTTTTCGGTTTAAATCAGTTTTACCACAAAATAAACAAGCACATAGTACTAACCGACCTACATAAATCAGAACCTACAAGTGTATTGTTTTAACAAGGCCAAAAACACGCAACATGCCAAACCAGTGTCTTAAAAAGAAACATGACACCATGAAAAGAACTTAGGAGCCATGGTTTTTAATCTACAAGAGGCGCAGGCGAAGTTGCACAACTAGGGCTAGCTTTCTTCACAACCCTAATGAGCTTTTTCAATAGACTATTATTCTTTTAAGAAAACTATTTCAATTCCAAAGTTATGCATATGTTACTAGAAGATTTAGATGAATAGATAAAGACCAAGAATTGTTGGTGTATTGTTGTGATTTTACCCCTTTGACATATACATTGTGAGTGGGAGAATCTTAGCCCAGATGGCTTAGTCGGGAAGCAAGTCTTTCCCTTGTCAAAGTTTGAGTTACAATCCACATTACTTTTACAAATAACACAAATTTCTCATGCTTTATTGAACGAAGTGCTTGTGGGTATTTCATTAAGGTCATGAGACTCGGCGTAATAACCAATTCCATACTGGGTAACCAGGTTCTTTATAGAAATCAAACATTGTCCATGGGTGATTTTTTACCAAACATAATGTGACACCCCGCTCCCCGGCCCCCGGTCTCCGACCGGTCCGTGAGCCGGTCGCCACGTCAACTGCTCGGCATTGCAGAATCGAGTCAACCGGTTAAACATTCAACACATATTACATCAAAACAACCATTCATTTCATACGATTATCAGAGTTTAC
>WOUH02000001.1:365314-380265 GCA_009936405.2 Stevia rebaudiana
TTGTAAACAGACGAGACCACCCTACGAACTCACCAGCTTTATGCTGACTTTCAAACTCAATTTTTCCTTTCAGGGAACCTAAGTAGCTGGAGCAGGTGCTTGGATGGAACCCGGGCATGTATGGTTATATGGACTAACTCCGACCCAATTAAGGTCGAACCCTCGAATTCCACAAGTCGCTTCCGCAAACCGTTGACCGTTTCGAGGGGTGTGACATCAAGGGACTTTGGTTGAGGAGGAGGTGATTAATGTGTAAAGATGAAGCACCTTTTGGTGTTGATCCTAGTTTTGTAGTCATGCCACGAGTTGGTTGTCTGCCTTTAGTAATTGTCATTTTCTATAGGATGATTGAGAACGAGAGAAAAAATCAAGAAAAATTTGTGGCGTCAAAAATAACAATTTTTAATGCAGATGTGATAGTCGTGGCAAGATGAATAAGGATCCCATGAACCAAGAACCGAGCCCAGTTCACCGGTTGGTTTGGTGGTGACGGTTTGGAGTGGATATGGATTCCCAGATGAGTTTGGTTGAGTGCGTGTTGCCCACTTTTCACATCTCTTACCCACATATGCATATACATATATAATATAAAAAATGGTGTGTGAAAGGGATGTAGTGTTGGAAGAGAAAAGTAAGATTTGAAAGGATGAGTGAAAATCTGATGTGACAGACTGACATATGACGTGATAGAGTTGGTTTAGGATAAGTAAAAGCGATTGGAGATTATATAAAGACACTAACACCAAAACTCTTTCTTTATCACCAACCCAACCCAACCCACACTACACTCATATTAACTAACACCATCAAACATATATTATCTCTCAATTCAAAACCTCACAAGAGTAAAGAATTGTATTTAAGGGTGGAGGGTATGAAACCCTCTAACCTTGCTCAATGATATTATGTCACACCACTTTTACCCTCTCACAACCTTCTCACCCATCACTGTATGCAATGAAACCCTCTCAACCCTCACTCACACACATCACAAACACATACAAGCATCGGTTTGGAGCCCGGGTAAATGAAGCCATAGGAGAACCCGCATAACTCTAACCCGAGCTATGCGGCCGTGTAGCCCACGAACCCGCTAGCCCCATACGGAGCACGTATTGTCCACTCTATGTTCCCGAGTCTCATTTATGATAAGAAAAGAATGGATTTGAAAGGAAGTGAAAAGAAAGTTTAATAAACTTGTGTTCGTAAGTTTTTAAAAGGAATGAAACGGAAGGAAGATTTTTAATAATCTTCCCTCCTAACTTTCTTTCCAATTTGAAAGGATTTAAATGGGAAGGAAGATTATTAACTTTTTTTCTTCTATTAAAAAAAACTCGAGAAACACAAAAAGTCTTTAATTTTCCTTCATTTCTTACAAACTCGAAAACACAAAATAAATTATATTTTTTCCATTCTTTCAAGTTTCTTTTACCTCCTGAATTAACTTTCTCCTCTTTTCTTTTGTTTACAAAACTCTGGAACAGAAAGTATATTTATAATCAAAGTAACATACATTTAGTCATTTACCTGTTTCCAGAAGAACTAAAATCAATGGGCCGTAAAAATATTCCCACCGGTTGAATGTTGCATGCACACCCGGCCAGCAGCGGGACAGATGTCATCAACACGTTAAAAGTAGTCCGAATAGTTGACGGTTTGATCTTTCTAGTTCCAATGAACACTCAAATTCTTTATCTTCTTCACATATCATCAACCTTTAACAAAAACCTTCATTACCCTTCAATTCCGCAACTCGTCAAATCACTGAAACTTTAATTACTCTCACGCTGATCGAATCAATGGCGACACCTAAGCTGACGCGAACACCAAGCATGCGAGAGCGTCTTGAAGAAACTTTATCAGCTCATCGCAACGATATCGTCTCTCTTCTTTCCAGGTTTCGATCTCTGTAATTTTGTTTTCAATTTCTTACTGATCGATCAATCGATCATGGTTCCGTATTCGATATGCATTTGTGTGTGAGTGTGTGTAGGTATGTAGATCAAGGTAAGGCCATATTGCAGCCCCACCACCTACTTGACGAAATCGATAACTTCATCGGAGATCAAAATTGCCGCCAAAAACTTGCTGATAGTCTATTCGGTGAAATCCTCAAGTCCGCACAGGTCATATTTCTGAAATTGGTGATTACTGATTAAGAATTGCAGTAATCTTACCGGACAATTTGAGTTTCAATTCTTCATTTGTTTATCAAATTTATGTCGAATTACAGGAAGCTATAATTCTTCCTCCATATGTAACGCTTGCTGTTCGTCCAAGACCTGGTGTTTGGGACTTTTTGCGTGTGAATGTCGATGAATTGAGTGTCGAGCAACTTACTGTTTCTGAGTATTTAAGCTTCAAAGAGGAGCTTGTAGATGGCCAGTGAGTATTCTTGACCCATGATCCGACCCGAATTATCAAAATTTGAGTTGAATTTGTGAAAGAAAAACTTGTAATTATGTTGCAGGAGTAGGAACCCGTTTGTGTTGGAACTGGATCTGGAACCGTTTAATGCAACATTTCCTCGGATGTCACGATCTTCATCCATCGGCAATGGAGTTCAGTTTCTCAACCGTCATCTCTCGTCAATTATGTTTCGCAACAAAGATTGTATGGATCCGTTTCTTGATTTCCTTCGTGCTCATAAACATAAAGGATACGTGAGTTCAATCCATTTGTTATGTTTGTATGATTCAGTGTTCATCAGTGTTATTAGCTTTCACATGATTTTATATAAAAATCTTGCAGGCGATGATGTTGAATGATCGGATACAAACAATGTCTAGACTCGAATCTTCTTTAGCAAAAGCGGAGGATCATCTCTCTAAACTACCACCCGAAACACCGTACTCCGAATTCGAATACGTGTTAGTAATTAATCAATTAATGATATACTTAAATAAAGATTTGAGTCTAAAAAATGTGGAATTGATTGGTTTTTACGATTGTTGTGATGCAGATTGCAAGGAATGGGGTTTGAAAGAGGTTGGGGGGATAATTGTGAAAGAGTTCTTGGTATGATGCATCTTCTTTCTGACATTCTTCAAGCTCCAGATCCTTCGATTCTTGAAAAGTTTCTTGGAAAGATGCCGATGATCTTCAATGTTGTTGTGTTATCGATTCATGGTTACTTTGGTCAGGCTAATGTTTTGGGTTTGCCGGATACCGGTGGTCAGGTTAGGTGCATCATTTCATGTTAAATTTGATGTGTGATTGTGAAATTATGTTTATTGCATGTTCTAGCTTCTAAAATTTCTTGTTTATGTTTGAAATGAAGGTTGTATATATATTGGATCAAGTACGTTCTTTGGAGAATGAAATGTTACTTAAATTAAGGCATCAAGGACTTGATATCAAACCCAAGATTCTAATTGTAAGCATTTTTATTAGAGTCACTTTAATACAAGTGCATGTTGGGGTATTCGTGGTCTGGTTTGACTAGTTTAGTTGTTTTGTACCAAATCTAATGTCAAACTGCTAACTAAGGTTTTCGGAAACAACAAACCAAACCGGCTGGGTTGGGTGGGTTGGCACTTGGCCGTACTAGTATGTTTTAATGGTTTGGCGGTTCAACTTTGGTAGTTTGAACCCTTTTTATTCAAAATTGTTAGTTTCTCTAAGTTTTTTAAATTGATAAAAGATAGTTAATGGTTATAATACATACACGTGCATATTCCAATAATGAAAAAAATTAATAATAAAGGTTAAACACCCAAGCGGTTTACAATGCATGTTTTAAGTTCCAGACTGTCCACCAAAGCATTGATCAACCAAAATTGAACCTTGAATTAAACCATTCGCAAATCACGTATAAATCTTAAACATGTCGAATCGGCCGGCTTGCTTCAGTTTGGGTTGTTCGCTATGTTTCCACGGTTTATGAACACTCTTTAAGTGTTTTTTGTGCTGTTCGCTATGTTTCCATGGTTTATAATAATTCCTAACTACTTTTTTGTTTTAAGGTAACTCGATTGATACCAAATGCCAAAGGTACTTCATGCAACCAACGATTGGAGAAAGTAAGTGGAACCGAATACACGTATATATTACGTGTCCCTTTTAGGACAGAGAAAGGGATTCTTGGTAAATGGTTATCAAGGTTTGATATATGGCCTTATTTGGAGGCGTTTACAACGGTAATTCAATCAAGCAAATTACTTTATGATGACTTTATATATTAATAATAATGTTACATTTTACAGTCATTATAATGTTAGTTCATTATCAGGATGCAGCAAGTGAAATTGCTGCTGAGTTACACGGTGTTCCGGATCTTTTAATAGGAAACTACAGTGATGGGAATCTCGTTGCCTCCTTGCTATCTAACAAATTGGGCGTAACCCAGGTAAGAAATATGCTAGAAAACTAGCGTAAAGCGCACAAAAATTAAAAAAAAATAAATAATTAGACATCACTCATTGAGAAGAAAGTTAATAAGTTCTAAATGAATAAAACCATTAATTAATCAAGACTTTTGTCATAGGGAAAATCTTAATTTAACAGTTAATTGTTAATTCTCATAAATGAAAATCGACAGCCTATGATTATAAATTAAATAGCTATAAAACCCATGAAGCAATGAAACCATGATTCACGTGTCTATAAATAAAATGAATTTGGGAATATGTCAATTGTCAAAGTCAAGATAGGTGCTCCATAAGAGAAATTTGGGCTGAAATGTTATGTGGTTTTCGTCCAAATTTACAGGCCCATAACTCCATATCCCATATTAAGTTGGGTTTTTTTCTAGTTTGATTGTTTTTATTCTATTGCTTTATATATAAATCTGTTAGTTCTTATATCAACTCTGTTAAAAAAAAATAAAGTTTATTCTTTAAACAATTGATATACGTAGTGCAACATTGCACACGCGTTAGAGAAAACAAAGTATCCGGATTCCGACTTATATTGGAAGAAATTTGAGGACAAATATCACTTTTCATGTCAATTTACCGCCGACCTTCTAGCAATGAACAATGCAGATTTTATCATCACTAGCACATACCAAGAGATTGCAGGAACGTAAGTTAAATCCACAATTCCAACAAATGATATCCAAATATTAAAACACACACGTGAATACATGATAGAAAAGCTTAATTGTTTCCTATTTTTAACAGGAAAAACACCGTTGGACAATACGAGAATCATTCATCGTTCACTCTTCCGGGTCTATACAGGGTTGTTCACGGTATCGATGTCTTTGACCCGAAGTTCAACATCGTGTCACCAGGGGCAGATATGGCAATTTACTTCTCATATGCCGATAAAGAGAGACGACTTACATCTCTACATCCCACAATTGAGAAGCTATTGTTCGACACTGAGCAGAACGATGTACACATGTAAGTCGTTTATTCCAATCTCAAACCTCAATGTGTATTATAAATTTAGTAGGTTTTTGTTTTTAATTTAATTATCAAATTGCTGATGTAGTGGAAATATAAATGACCCGTCTAAACCCATGATTTTCACAATGGCGAGGCTTGATCATGTGAAGAATATAACTGGATTCGTCGAGTGTTATGCTAAAAATAATAAGTTGAGGGAACACACAAATCTTGTGGTTATTGCTGGTTATAATGACGCGAAGAAATCAAGTGATCGAGAAGAAATTGCGGAAATTGAAAAGATGCATAATCTTATCAAGCAATACAAACTTGATGGTCAGATGAGATGGATATCAGCCCAAACAAACCGGGCCCGAAATGGGGAATTTTATCGGTATATCGCTGATGGTAGGGGCGTTTTCGTCCAGGTAAAATTTTTAAATCCCTTATATCACTCCCAATAATTAATCACTTGTATAGGTGCATTATATTGAATATCGTGTTTATGGGCCTATGGGAACGTGTTAGCCCGCTTTCTATGAAGCATTTGGGCTTACGGTTGTGGAGGCGATGACATGTGGGCTCCCAACATTTGCCACGTGTCATGGTGGGCCTGCTGAGATCATTGAGGATGGTGTGTCGGGGTTCCATATTGATCCATATCATCCTGATAAGATGTCGACTACGTTAGCTGATTTTTTTCAAAAGTGCAAAGAGGAACCTAGTTACTGGGGTAAAATATCCGATGGCGGGCTGAAAAGAATAAGTGAAAGGTTATTATCTATATATATTTTTTTATCTAATGGCATTGTCAGTGATTCTTTAATAGTTAATACGATGCTTGATAAATAATACAAGTTATGATTTAATAGGTACACATGGAAGATATATTCGGAACGGTTGATGACGTTGGCGGGCGTATATAGCTTTTGGAAATATGTGTCAAAACTCGAGAGGCGTGAAACCCGTCGATACCTTGAGATGTTCTACATTTTAAAGTTTCGTCAACTGGTAATACTTTCATCCAACATATTATTTTTAACTCGGAGGTTGAGAACCTTGATGTAACATTATAAAATTGAAAAAAACATATATAGACAATATAACTTACAACAATTTAAAATAGACCAATAAACTACAACATGACACTGTCTGAAAAGAATAAATTGTGTTGGTTTTATTACTTGTTGAGCAGGTGAAGTCGGTTCCGCTAGCTGTTGATGAGGAGCCGTAAGTATGGCTAGATGGTTGTAAGGAATCATTCATATATAGTAGTTTTTGAATGTAGACCTACAAGCCTGTTGTATAAATGTAATAAATGGGTTGGACACGTTTGGATCAAGTCGAATGTTTTTTACGTTCTAGTTTGTATTACAAGTTTTACAAGCAAATGCGTAACATATATATGCACATAATGTAGCGTCTTCTCATGAATTATAACCTATGGAGTGCAATACATGTTATAAATTTGGTTAAAGTCCAATACAAATGAAATGAGTAATTAAACATTTTTACGTCAGGTAAAAACAATGCAAAGCATAGGATGCTTCTATAACGCGTCATGTGTCATCTGACTGGAGGGTATAATGGTTAAAATAAAATCACGGAATGAAGTTAATAAACAGACTGCCATTTCACAGACATAATTGGGTAAACAGGCTTAGGTTATATCAATACCAACTAATCAAATAGTGACAAATACTAACTGGGTAAAAAAATTATAATTTAAAATTTGAAGGGTGGTTTAAAAAGGGGCACTAACTATGCTTACGGCCCTCTAACAACGCTTGCTATTTGTAAGAGCATCCACAATTTTAAATGCAAGAAAACTAAATCAAACTTGTTATGAGTTAGCTAATACATCAAATTTCCAGTCATTCATACATTTACATTTATTATCTATAACTCAAATTATATATTATACTTCATATTAATAAAAATAGTAATTATTTTAAATATACATTTAAAATAAATTTATATTTTAGAACATCTACTAGAAAGATGAAAATATATCTGATGTTATAGGTATCTTTCTATTTAAAGTGACATATCAAATTTGTAGTTGCTTAATACATCTCTTCTGGTTGGTTTTGATTATGCTTATTGTCTCTGGATGGGGTTGTTCAGCTTCTGGGAATTTGGTTTACGTGAAAAGCCTTGTATAAATTTAGTTTACCCTAATTGATCCCATAGTTTTAGCATTTTCTCTTTGTATATAATTGACCATTGTAATACTTGAAAGATGCAATTAACAATAATATCAATTATTCTTAAGTTCCACTCGCAATATGTTTCTTCCGAATATATAAAATGAATATATGACAAGACCTTACATAAAATCCGTACAGAGAGCAACAAGCAAATGTGGTATATAACAAATTTTACGAAACTGATCAATGCCACATACATCTTTTACTTCCATAGAAAGGACCACGGACCGGTTCCTGTTCCGATCCTGTAAATATAACACCAACTTATAAGTAATTATGTCAAACGAGTTTGTTTTTACGAAACATGTAACGAAGAAGAATATACATCCTTTGTAACATACATAAAATCCTCAGAAAATAAAGTTTAAATTCATCAAAGTTACCTCCATATGCCTGCAATCGCCCGTAAGCCCATGAATATTGATAGAGCCACCCATATGCCCACAAAACCCGCAGCCTTGTATAGAACAAATAATGATCCAATGCTCCCAATTGCCACTAGGATCTAACAAAAATAAAAGTGTATTCAGACAAACTTACATATATTTATAGATACATATATAATTATATATAAAGTGTCATTCAATACAAAACCAAGTTTAAGTTGAGAACCGCTCATAACTGCTTCTCTTCATCTCGTCCACTACAAAGAGTGAAGTGTTTATGCGGTTCTAATAATTCTCTACTTAAAACCGATATCGCATTGAACTTGCCTCTATATATATGTATATTTATATCTATTGTTGACAAATATGATTGCATGTTAAACAGAAATATATGGTAACCATGGAGTATGCGGAATAAGCAAAATCGGAAGCACCAAAGTTAACTCCATCGAATATGAATGCTATTGAATTAATTGGTTGAGTGCCAGCAACAAACTGATTTTGAAAAACAGAACGTGAGAAGATATGATTATTAAATAATAATATAATATACTTTTGGTTAAAAAAGTTGGATGTATACCGGGAGGCCTATGGTAATGATGTGTTTAACGTTTATGTCTTTTGTGAACACTCCGGATCCAAACAACAACCCTAGTCCAATAAATAGACCAAGTCCAACACCCATAACACATCCCATCTGCAAAATAAAATTTAAAAAAAATAGATTATTAAAACGGTGTCTGTTATATGTAAAGCTACAAACAGTTATGAAAAAAGATTTTTTTGCATGTGAAAACGAATTTAATTATGTGTTTTTCGAATGTGAATCACATGGTTCTCCAGTTCCCTATTTTTTTGAGATTCCCCAACGAACCTTCCTCCCTTTATAAACTAATAGGATCCTACCAGCAAAACTCTCGATGCAGTTGATGTGGCCTTCTCATAGTTCTTTTCAGCAAAAGATGTAGCGATTATTGCCTGCAAGATGACGATATTGATTTTAGTTTTGTTTTAATAAAAAATAAACAATAGAGTAAACTGCAGTTTTCATCCATGGGGTTTGCAACGATTAACAGTTTTAGTCCACCTTTAACAGTTTTAGTCCTTAATGTTTCAAGTCTTAACAGTTTTCGTCCCTAAAGTTTCAAGTCTTAACAGTTTCTGTCCCTCACGTTTCAAGTTTTAACAGTTTTCCGCAGAGGGTTTAGGGCGAAAACTGTTAAGACATGTACCCGTAGGGACGAAAACTGTTAAGCGTGGACTGAAACTGTTAAAGCTTGCAAACAAAACTGCAGTTTACTCTAAACAGTAATACGAGATGAACGACATTATAATCACCTGTCCAGCAACCGCGAGCCCATCAGCAAGAAGAGATGATGTCAGCCAGACCTGTAAGCAAACTTGAAAAGCAGCCATTTGTGTTGCACCCAACCTTGTAGCCAATGATGCCGCCAATGTTACACAACTAGTTGCGGCTAAAACCTTAAACAACAACAGAAAACCTGTCGAGATTGACGTCAAAACGTTACTTAATCATACACCAACACACGAATTTTAATATTTACATAACCCCGAATATAATTTTTAAATAATATTGTTATAAATCACTTACCGTTTTTAAGAAACCTACTGAACTGTAGAGCTTTGAGACTTGGAGGTAGGAGGTCAACTTGATGCATTAACTTTACTAGCAAGATTATTGATATCAAGTATCTGGATAAAATATAAGATAATGTTTACTTAATTAGGTTACAAGTAACTTCATTCATAATTTCATATGTTTCGAGGTTTGATAATTAAGTGAAAGATGGAACAATTACTGGGAAAGAACATGAGCAATGGCTGCACCACTAACTCCCAATTTGCAAGCAAAGATAAAAATTGGATCCAAAATTATGTTTGCTACATCTCCTATAACTGCAATAGAACACGAAAATATGTTTGACCACGTTAAAGTAGTTAGATCATCAATCACAAAACACAAACATAGATACAAACACAAACACAAACAAAAGAAGACATATATAAGTAATAATTGAACAATGTACCAGTGGCGTATAACGGAGTTTTGGTATCTTTAAAACCGCGAAAGACACCTTGCATTGCCAAAGAGAGAAGAACAGCTGGAGCTCCAAGCGCGCGTAGAGTTAAATATTTATGTGCTGGTAACATCATTTTAGAACCCTGCAACCATACAAATTAATAATTTTTATCACAAATAATGAACTACTTACAAAAATTGATTAAAAAAACTTACTGATTTTACTCCCATCAAACTTAAAAGTGGTTCCGCTAGAAACACGAGCAGTAATGTTTCAAGAAGACCAAGAACTGCACCAAACAAAAGTGCAGTCGATGCTGATGGGATGTTTCTCTTTTGTTTTTTTAACTTCAATTTGTTTCGCGGGCTTTCAGTTATTGTCATATGCTTGCATGGACTTGTTTTGATGATACCTAAATTAAGAAAAAAAAAACTTATAAGATGATGATCATAACACAAGCTTAGTTTTGCGATGAGAAAGGTAAAAAACATACCATCTTCCTTTTTCTCATTTGTTACATCCGAACCGTTTTCTAAGTTTTCAAGTTTCATTAGCTCTTTGGTCTCATTTTTATCGGTGGTATCGTTTTCCATGTTCTCATCTTTGGGTAGTTTACTGTTGAGTCTTTCTATAGTTTCTTCCTCAGCAACAAAAGAAGTTGTGATACTAACAAGTGGGAAGATAGCTACTTTTGAAACTTGATTGAATATCGCGATAGATACTCCAACAGCAGCAATTTCCACCGCGCCTAAACAATTAAGAGATTATGGTTTGCAGTCGTACTTTTTTCACAATTATATGTTCATAAAGGAAGTAACTTAATAAAACCAAAGCATACATAGATAATAACACTTGTTTTAATTTGTTATAATAATACCTATGTGACCAATGAACGCGGTGTCGATTAAAGAAGCAACAGGATCTGCAGCAAATGCCATTGCTGCAGGTACAGCAATCGTAAGTATTTCCTTTCCAAGTGAATCCATCTTGAACACAAGCCTACATAACAATAGAAATTAAAAAAAAAAAATTATACATATATATATACAACAATTATGCGTCTCAAAGCATGAGATCTTGTTCTAGTGATAAAATCTTATTTTTTTAGAAGAAAAAATATGTACCTAATATCTTTGAAGAAAGCAAACATTGGATGTTTCCATTTTCTCTCAATGGGAGCAATACTACCTTCTTCAGTCATAATAAAAGCGAAAGATCGACGTTAACTTAACTTCTTTTATGAATCTGATAACTGAAGCCTGTAAAATGCATACATGAGAGTCTGCTATTGAATGTTTAATTTGTTCCACATGCAATGTGGGTACGTATAGCTTATGTTATAGAAGCTAAAAAGCTTTACACGTAAACAAGTGACACTGATTAAAGCCAAATGTCAAAAAACAAGACAAATGTCAAAAAACTCAACTCACTTTTGGAATTACTAGAGCTTAGAGGCCTGCTATATGTAATATTTAAATATATATTTTAACAAAGACAGGAACCACCCCAGTGACACTGATTAAAGACAAATGTTACAGTCAATATAAAGAGTTTGTAGTCACATAACACCTCCCCTGGTTATAATAAGAGGTAGTAAGTTTCCATGCACCTTGGTTATACATTTTTTTATTGGCACCTCAGTTATACAGACAGTGGAAACAATCAAGTACAGATGGACATAGGCTTTGGTAAAAAATTCTAATAATATATATGGGTTGTATAACGTGGTCAAGTTTTTTTTTCACACTCGCAAAATGTTCGTTGTAGAACATATGAAGCGAATTAAAATTTATGAGTAATGTTTTATTATTCTTTATAACTATGAAAACCCGTCAAAAACTCACTTGCCCACCAATATGAAGCTAACCTTTGACCAGACAAAAAGTAAAACCAAATCCGTGAAAGCTGGATTCGAACTTAAAAACTAACCTTGCTAGCATTATTTTATCGTGTTAATCATTTTGTATAGTTTAAAACATCAAATGACCCACTTGTAAAAATTTATAGCTCAAACATGGATATTACATATTGGAGTGTGACATTGGTCTCACATGAGTCAATATCTTTTAGCCTTAGAATTTGACCTATATTTACAACATAATAATAATTAAAATAGCTGTACGTACGGAGACTTCTGTGAAAAAAGACTGATAATTAAGTCACAAGCTGCCTAGTAATAGCTATACCTCCCCCACTTAACATTCCCCAAAAGATTAAATAACATATATATATATACACACACAATATATATATACACAGCAAACTTGCAATTCATGAATTATCGAAAACTGTCAGAGATTGACGACGAGAATATCGGAGTCTAGTACTAAAAAATATTAATAATTGGTTATTTATACTTCCCCAGATAAGCCGGAGTTCAGAATAACCCTCAACTTGGATTAAAAAAAAAACCATTTCCATCCAAAAACAACGAAACTTAAAATGAAAGCAACTGAAACATCAAAATCAAACAATTCATCCCCTTATAATTTGAAGTTGCATGTGTCGATCGCTAGAGTAGCTTATATATATAATCAACTTTTTAATTGTTGGTGAAGTAATCGAGTACTTGATGCTTTGAATTTCCACCGACTGTAGTTCTTCCATGCTTTCGAGATCTTCAGACACGCCACATCTGGTTCTTGGTGTTTCTTAGGGAGCATTGTGAGAGAGAAATTGAAGGGGATACACGGAACGTGTGAAACGAGAATGAATTATGTATAAAAATATATGTAATGTAGTGCAATGTAATTGGGATGAAAATGGTTATTCAATTGGCAGAGGCTTCCGAACAAATAATATTACTCATAGTTAGTTGAGGGCTATTCACGAGTTGAACCGAATCGAAAGCACTCAAAGCAAAGATGCTTGAACTCGGTTTGGTTTGAATATACATTTTCAAGCATGAAAGTGTTGCTCGAACTCGTTTGTTTTCAAACTAAGCTGTTTGCCTATGCTCGATATTATGCTTGGTTTCATATGAACATATTTTACATAATTTCACTCAAAATATTATATGTTTACAAAGTCCTATACATTATAACAAACAACATTCAACCATCAAAACATAAGCATTAAAAGTTTAAAGAATAACGACTGATTACCAAAGTATAATGTTTGCAACACATTCGTGCGTAAGAGAGCCAATATGATAGTGGAGATAAATGCTTACATTTTGAATTTGCTAAGACAAGTGCGAATAAGAGATGTCGTTAACCGTGAGTTTAGGTCTGACTATCGAAGAGATGAGTAAACCGTCAGTCCAAGTCTAAGAGAGGTGACAATCTGAGAGATGATAAAAATTTTAATTTAATGGTGCAAAACCGTTTTTAAAAATAATAACGTATGAAGAAAATGAGAATTGTTTGAAGTCCACTTAAGTATGGTTTTTTGTTATCGCATAAAAAGTGATTTTCTCATTAACTACCTCGTATGGTTTAAAAGCAGATCTATGTATAAACAAGTTGTTTGAGATAGGTGACATAATTTTAACATTAGAGATCTGAACTTGTAATTTGTTTTGTTCTAGTACTCTTCCAGCTCCGTGTTGGTCCCCTATCTTGGTTTATTTATAAAATTGGCCGTTCAATTTTTTTCAACTACAACAAATTGGTAAATAAAATTTTCATTTACACCCTTGTTAAAAACACTCAAACAAATCTGGACTCAATTCCCAACGGTGCCATTCAATTTTGATCTTGTGATGGAGGAACTGTAGTTAACAATCATAACCATCGAACATAACTCTCAGGAAATTGAGATCGAATTAATTTAACTTCAATTACCAAGACACGAAATACAACTTGAAAGTGAAGCACTATTAAGATGGGAAAGTGCCCAATACTCTTTTAACAGTTAGCCTTCGATCTATGAAACTTTTGGGCTTACGATCGTGGAAGCGATGACATGTGGCCTCCCAAACATTTCCACATGTCATGGTTGGCCCACTAAGATTATTGAGGATGGCGAGTTGGGTTTCATATTGGCCCACATAGTTGTTTTTTCGTGCAACTTGTATAAACTTTCAAAAATGTTAAATTTCTCAAAATTTAGTCAAAAGTTGTTTTAGGTAATTTTTGGGTCTAAGTGATGGACGTTTTCAATATTTTCCCTTTGAGTTAACTGGGTTTTAACGCCAAGAGTCGCTCGCATCTTGGCATGTATACTGGTATCTCGGTTTGGGTTATAACTTGCGTTGGTTTTATTAGTGGCACAGGTGAAGTCGATTCCGCTAGTTGTCGTCCAACCATAAGAATGGTTAGCTGGTTATATATAAGGGATCACTCATATATCATTGAAGGTACGTATATTAAATATCTTTCCAGTTGTACGTATAAATAATTAAGGGGATGTGCCCTTTGGACACGTTTGACTCAAGTCGTACTTTGGTACATTTAGTTTGTATTACAACTTTTAAAAGTCACGGAGTAACATATGCACATGACGTAAAGTCTTTTCATGAATAATTTGTTGAGATATGGAGTGTAACAAACGTTATAAGTAAATTAGGTTAAGTCAAATAAAGAGGAAAAGAGGGATGAAACATTGTTGAGTCTAATAAAATTATAGGTTTATCTGTTGATTTAGATAATTATATGTGCTGATCAACATACATGCTTTTTAACATAGTTCACAATATATATTAATAAGATTACATGGAGTCGTCCCCGGGGAGAGGTGGGAAAGCTTTTAACCGAACCAGTGGTTTATAGGAACACCATCCCTCGGATCTAGCCCTGGGGATTTCGGGAACGTTTCACTGGTTTTGGCCGGACGTGGGGAAAATAGAAACTATCCTTGAGCTAGCTATTGCTAAAAAGAAAAGGACTCGACGTTGATGCGAAGTGGATCGGATAATGACGAAGAGTTAACTAAAATATACTGAATTTCTTTTTTATTTTTATTGGGTTCAAATAGGGAGGAGCCTTAGGGTGAGTAGGGTAAGGAGGGCTATGGTAACGACACGTGGCATGAGGGAAT
>WOUH02000001.1:380365-393464 GCA_009936405.2 Stevia rebaudiana
AGGTCTTCTTGACTGAATGGAAGTGCACAAGTACCATTAGGAGCATCAGAATCTTGAGTGGGAGGTTCCTCAGAAGTAGCCATGCGAGCCTTGGGTCGAGGGGATGGTTGTGAGCCTGCAGGTTAACCCTGATGGTTCCCTGCATAGATCCTCTCTATTTATAGTGTGAGAGAGGGACCAAAATGTAAATAATATTTACATGGGGAACCTCTTCTAGAAGTTACTACACTCTACTACACTATCCTACACTAAACTAGTGTCTTATAGCTTTATTATTAACATTGTTGTTCAAAAAAAAAAAACTAAAGCTTTGACTTTTTAAGCCCTTACATTTTGGACGCTTTCAGGAACTTTCGCCACATCTCTAAACCTTTAGATATCTATTGATGTTTACAACAGATTTTTTAAGAGCTCCTAATCTATTTTCTTAAGAGCACCTAATATATTTGGAGCAATCACATCTATCTGCAAATAGTAGAATTCCGATCCTAAACTGTGAGTCTATGAAATCATGGATTAACTACTATTTAATGCATTATAATATAGTGAACGAAATGCAAACCTCATATACCTAATATGTGCTGATACCTAATATGTGCTTAGAGCAGGTCCAAGAACATAAAAAAATTTGTAGGCCTAAGACGAGAGGAAAAAAATGGGCCCCTAGAAAATATACTCAATAATTTATATATAAACAATGAATAATACGATAATTATTGTTATAATAATAATAAAAAACCAATGTATTATAGTAAAATGATATAAAAATGTCGTAATGAATTGTGAGGCTCCTATAATTTTTGAAAGCAAAGCTCTTGATCAACTCTTCATAATCCATGTCGTTTAAGATAGAATTCTCAACAGATACCAATGCCAATCCAATAAGTCGTTCTTGTGACATTGTTGATCGTAAGTAGAACTTTAACAACTTTACTATTAAAAAGCTTCTTTCTTGCCGATGCCACTATTACCAGAATAGTCAACAAGACTCTATATGCAATTACTGCATTAGAAAAAAACCCGAGTGACTTTAGACTACTTGAAGCATGAAAATGAGTGGTAATTTCATCCTATAAAAGTGTCTCAATTAACTTCATATAAAGTTCACTGCATCAATATTTTATTCATCCCCATACTTCAATGCATTTGAAGAAGATAACAACAGACTTAATATCATTTTCATCAAGTTGATTCAACTTTTTATGTAACCTTTCCATCTATATATACATGTATATCCATACCATTCGGGATGCAATTACAATCACATTCAATTATCAATTCAATCATTATCACATGGTATCATCCTAAGCCGATCCCTTACCCTTCCCACTGTTCGCCTCCTTCCACCCTCTCTTCTCACCGGCGCTTCCATGGCTTCCTCCGACAATTCTCTGCCACTCCAAACTCTACCTAACATGATCACCATCAAACTCAAAGGTTCCAATTACCTTTATTGGAAGAATCAAATGATTACCCTTCTCTCCTACCAACAATTACTCTCGCACGTTGATGGTTCTTCCACTCCTCCGGCGATCGAGATCACGACTGATAACAAAACGGTACCGAATCCTCGCTATAACGCTTGGATTCGTGATGATCAGAAGACCGTTTTATTCCTTCATACCTCTCTCTCTGAAGAGGCAGTGGTCGAGATCCTTGGCTTTACCACCGCTCGGGACATTTGGTTGGCTCTCGAGTCGGCTTACAGCAACACATCGATCGAACGCATCCAGAATCTTAGAGATCAACTTCGCCACATTGTCAAAAACACTGATTCGGTGGCTGAGTATGGGAAGAAGTTCAAGCTAATTTGTGATCAATTGTCGGCCGTCGGTCATCCGGTCGATGAGGCCGATAAGTTGCACTGGTTTCTACGCGGTCTCGGTGCCTCCTTTGAGGCCTTCTCCACTGCTATAAGGGCCTCCAAACCCCCACCTCTGTTTCGGGATCTTCTCGCCCAAACCGAATCGCATGAGATGTTTTCTCAGTCTCTTCATGGACCCACATCTCCGGCTGTTGCGTTTTCAGCCCAACGTGAATCATCGGGCTCCAACTCTCGTGGCAGAGGTGGTCGTTCCAACCGTGGTCGGGGACGTGGGCGCCGGCCGCCTCACTGTCAACTGTGTCGTCATGATGGCCATTACGCCGATTCCTGTCCCAACTTGGCCACGTTCGTGTCCAAAGCAAATTCGTCTCCTAACGACCTAGCCAAAGCGTTCCATGCTGCTTGTCATGTTTCCAATGCGGGTCCTGACTGGTACGTCGACTCCGGTGCCACCGATCACATGACCCCATCGGTCTCAAACGTCCAGAATGCATTTCCATCCACTCGTGATGGCCATGTCACCTTTGGAAATGGTAATACACTTCCAATCACCCATTCAGGTTCTGTTGCATTATCGAAAAAAGTACACCTAAAAAATGTGTTGGTTGTTCCTCAAAGCACTAATAACTTATTATCTATAAGTAAACTTACCTCAGAAAACTTATTAGATGTTTTATTTTCTTACCCTAAATTTTTCATTCAGGACCGGGTCACGAAACAAGTACTCGCTCAAGGTTTGTGTGAAGATGGTTTATATGTGTTGCGTACAGGTCCTAGAGTTTTTGCTGCTACCTCTAGACCGTCAATAAAAGCTTCCTTTGAGACATGGCATTCTAGATTGGGTCACGTGTCATTTGACACTATATTATCTTTAAATAAAACGGGATATTTAAATGTTACTTCAATTATACCCAAACCTATAATTTGTAATTCGTGTGAGTTGTCTAAATGTCATCGCTCACATTTTGAACTAAACGAGCAACGTGCTCACCATCCTTTAGACCTAGTACATTGTGACCTATGGGGTCCCTCCCCCGTGACCTCCACAACCAATTTTCGGTACTACGTTATTTTTGTAGATGATCATTCTCGATTTACGTGGTTCTACCCACTTAAAACTAAATCTGAATTTCCTATTATACTACGCAATTTCCTTGCCCTTGTTCAAACACAATTGTCACGCAAGTTAAAAGTTTTTCAAAGTGATGGTGGAACAGAATTTGTGAACCACAAAGTGAAACATATATTTGATGAAAATGGAACTTTTCACCGTCTCTCTTGTCCATACACACCCCAACAAAACGGTCGTGCTGAACGAAAACATCGTCATGTCGTGGAAACCGGTCTCGCCATGATGTTCAAAGGTCATGTCCCCTCGTCATATTGGGTTGATGCGTTCAGCACGGCGGTCTATATCATCAATCGTCTCCCTACTCGTGTCTTAAACGGTCACTCCCCATTTGAACTCATATTCCATCAAAAACCAATTTATAACAACCTTAGAACCTTTGCTTGCCTTGTATATCGTTATCTTCGTAACTCCCCTAAGCTCCCGTAAGGAAAGTAAACTGGGTGTTATTAATGCCACAATGACGGGTCTACTACAATACCCTGTGGGTGGACAAAGTATACTAGACGTCATTGGTGTCTAATTGGGTTTTATTGTTTAAAACTTAATTCGGTTAGTCAGTCTCATTTATAGTATGTTATTAATTTTGTAGGTCTTCTGCCTCTTTGAAACATTTTATTGTTTAATTGGGCTCTCTCGATTCATAAACCATGTGTAATGGGGATTGACCACCAAGTGATCAACGTATGTGGCACTTGGTCACACCACCATCAAGTCCTTCTATCATTACACATAGGAGAAGTGACCATCAAGTGATATAAATAAGTGACCATGGTCACTTGATGATGAACATAAATGCAATTAATTTCCTTATTTGTTTAGTATCAACCAATAGAAAAAATCCACATCATTATTCATGTATTCTATCACTCACTTTTTATTCAAGTTCCGTTACACAAATTTTTACTTATATCCATCTTAATTACGTGACGTCTATGTGGCAACATAGTCACACCCTTTTAAGTGATCATTACACATAGTCTTATAAACCTATTCTAAAAGGATTTTTTTTGTTATTTATATTATTTTGTTTAGAACATTAATCTATGTTACTTATACTCAATAAATGTTTTCAAAGTATTCACATCTCAATATTTGTCTTTATCTTTAACTGCAAATAATCTTTATCTAAATTTATATTTTAGTTTAGTTTAACATATAATCTCGTTTCTCTATTTTTTATACTCATAAAAACAGTTTTTTTTCCTCTCTTGTACACTCAAAGTTTTTTAAGTGTGAAGAGTTTTTCTATATTTGAATAAGTCACTCAAACAAAAACTCTAATAAAATCATAGATGGACATAAAGGTTGAGATGAATACGAAAAATAATTCAAGATTTTTAAATTATTCTACTCCATACCTAGTTAGAGTTAGGGACCTTTTATATACAGAGATAACGCCTCTATTAAATTGATTGGTATCACGTTGTATACTGGATAGAGAGGAGATATTATAATTTATACTATGTTTTTTTAATTAAAATAAGGGTCGTAATTGCACTTGCTCCTAACTACGACCGCCTGGCTGAATTTAGGCTTACCAAATTCCAATCGTAGTTGGCTTTTCCCCAAATTACATATGATTCAAATATAAAATTGTCAAATTCTAACATGAGTCTTGACCTTTAACTTCAAATTCCAAATTTAAAATTGTATTAAAACACTTTATGAAACAAATAATTGTCACCCATTAAAATCTTTAGTTGACTGTCGGTGTATATTCTATAACCTACTTCCTTAAAATTATTGGCTTCTATCCATTATCAAATTAAACTAGAATCTTTATAACAAAAATGACATATTAAAGGTCCGATGAGTGAATGTAATAATTAAAAAAGTATATCACTTAGGTAGGCTTGTAAACGAATTAAGCCGTTTGTGAACTACTTATTTATTTTTGTTTGTTTATCTATGTTCGTTTGTGTTCATTTAACAAATTAATTATATTATTATTTTAAATTAATATATAAATACCATTAACATACCAATACTTCATTGTTCATTATGCTCGTTTGTGTATTTATATTATTCGCTTGTTTACGTTCATTTGTGTTAGTCTGTGTATTTATATTTATTCTGTTATTTTCATTTATCTTCATAAATTTGTGTTCGTGCTCGGTTAAAGTTAAATGAATGAACACGAACATGCCTATATTCGTGTTCTGGCATGTTCTTATTCGTTCGATTCGTTAAGGACCTACAAATGTAGCATCACCTTTCACCACGTACCCCTCAAGTGAAAGTGTTTGAGGGTGAGTGTGAACTAGTTTCATGGAGAGAGACCCCTATGACATGGTTAAAACAAATGCTCACACAACCCTTTAACACAAGTCAGAAATGGTATTTCAGGACCTTCACGTTGTGATCCACTCGCGCAAACACGCCTAACCGTCTGGCCTTATCTTTCTTAATGTTTCACAACCGATTTATGCAAAATCTAAATAAGAGAAGAAAAAAATAATAATAATAAAGAACATAGAAAAAAAAAGCAAGGAGTTAAGCCGTGACTCGAGCCTTCACCACGTACGTACATTAGCCCTTATCACTCCATCAAAGGGGTTCCCCTAAAATGGGCTTGGGTTCTATCCTTTACGTAGTATTAAATACCGGAAATGGTTAAAATCTCTGTGGTTGTTAGTTGAAAAAGCCTAGATAATTGTCTGGTTAATGACAAATTTAGTTTACTTATATTCAAGAAACTAAAGTAGATGCCACAAAAACAAAATACATACAAAAAACAATGTATACATTACAAAAACACAAATATCATCAACTCAAATTTTACATATTTATATTAGATGATACTAAAAAGTTTATTAACCTTTTTTTTTACAGAAACATAAAGCAAACAGATGAAATAATTTCTAGTGTGTTTTAGCTATAAGGAAATAGAGTTGTCCCACATGATACTAACATATAATGTAGCTAAAAATGATTAATGTTGTAAATATTTCTAATAAATAAGCCTCAAAACAAACAGTTAATTTATGAAAGTGAATCGAATTTGGTATCCATCAGATAATTTTATCTTTTATGACAATTTTAAACACATGAAATGTTATTATTTAATAATGTACAACTTGTGTCTTAGGGAGTAGGGTCCCAACCAAACATTAAACGCGGTTCCAAGCTAGCCATGCAAATGATTGACTTTGTTCAATCCCAATCCTCTTTCATACTATGATATCATTATTTCACGTACTATAAATGAGTCACACAATCTCTTTAGATATCAAATCTATCAATTTTCATCTTACACATGCATGCATTCACCTCACAAATGACTTCATCCGTCAATACTTCCAGCCTCTTCCGCCTCTCCATCGTCGCGCTCCTCCTCTCTCCCGCCTTCTCCGCTATCCCTCCTCCGTCTCCCGCCACCACTGTCTGCCAGTACACCTTGTACCCGTCTTTCTGCCGGTCAACCATCCCGATCAGCAACTCCACCGCCAATGTCTACGACTACGGACGCTTCTCGGTCCGTAATTCCATGTCCTCGGCCCATAAATTCGCCACCTTGATTGATAAATACCTCGGCCGCTCCTCCACTTTGACCACCGGTGCAATGCGCGCTCTCCAAGACTGCCAGTATCTAGCCGGAGTCAACATCGACTTCCTCACAAACGCATTCCAAACCGTCGACAAAACCCAAACCGCGCTTTCCACCATGAAATCCGACGACATCCAAACCATGCTTAGCGCGATTTTAACCAACACGCAAACATGCATTGACGGAATTCAAGCAACTGCTTCGTCTTGGACCTCCAAAAATGGCGTTTTGGCACCTTTAGCTAACGATAACAAACTTTATAGCGTATCGTTATCGTTATTCAATCGTGGGTGGGGTGTTAAGAACAAGAAGAAACGATCAATCCCGCATAAGAAGCATTTGGGTTTTGATAACGGACGGTTGCCTTTGAAAATGTCGGAAAGAACTAAAGCTATTTTTGAAACTGTCGGAAAAAGGAAGCTTCTTCAGACTAATGACGGTGGCGATGAGGTTGTTGTGAGTGATATTGTGGTGGTTAGCCAAGATGGATCCGGCAACTTCACCACCATCACCGACGCGATTAACATTGCTCCGAACAAATCTGAAGCTGCCGACGGTTATTTCTTGATTTATGTAACTGCAGGTGTTTATGAGGAGTATGTCAATATCCCAAAGAACAAGTATTATTTGATGATGATCGGAGATGGGATTAATCAGACGGTAATCACCGGAAATCGGAACGTGGTGGATGGTTGGACCACTTTCAATTCCGCTACATTCAGTAAGCAATTCTTGTCTCCTTGTTCGTTTGTAAATTAATTGAGATGGCTGATTTATTTTATTGAGTTATAAATATAAATATAAGTTCCGGCTAGCTTTACTCAAGTCACCTCATTTACTTTTTGAGAATTTAAATCAGTTATTTTTTACACAAATTAATATAAAAAGGATGGTATTTATTTAAGAAATACATAAAGGAAAATTTTATAAAAATCAAATTTAATGATTTCTTCTACTAGTTATGATTTCTTCCGGATTTTCATATTTGACTTAGTTATGATTTCTTCCATATTCTCATATTTGACCTTTTCATAAGAAATTGTCACAATAGCTATATAATTATGATGAATTTAAATATTAAACTGAAATTTAAATGTAAAGTTATAAAATGCTTTATAATTCGAGGTAATTATTTATACGTATTTAAATCGTTAATTTAAATTCTATACGAAAACGAGAAACCTTAACTTGACTCACGCTTATTTATAAACAAGCCAAGACAAATCAACTCGCTTAAAAAAGTGCCATTTTTAAAAAGTATTATTTTTTTTAAACTATCCGTGATGCGCTAGCTGTTTTTAGTTTTCTACAACGAATTTTTTTAGTTTTTTTACAATTCCTAAATGTTGACTTTTTCAAATGTTTACAGTCGTAACGGCGCCCAACTTTGTAGCAGTCAACATAACAATCCGTAACACGGCCGGAGCAATAAAACACCAAGCCGTCGCGTTACGAAACGGTGCCGATTTATCAACGTTTTACAGCTGCAGCTTCGAAGGTTATCAAGACACATTATACACACACTCTCTCCGTCAATTCTACCGCGAATGCGACATATACGGTACCGTAGATTTCATCTTCGGAAACGCTGCGGTCGTGTTCCAAAACTGTAACCTATACCCTCGGTTACCAATGTCGGGTCAATTCAATGCCATCACGGCACAAGGTCGAACCGATCCCGGTCAGAACACCGGGATCGCGATCCAAAACTGCAATATACGCGCAGCCGAAGATCTCGGCTCAACCAAGACGTATCTTGGGCGTCCGTGGAAAGAGTATTCACGAACCATTTATATGAAGACGTTTATGGATACGTTAATCGAGGGAGTGGGATGGCGCGAGTGGTCAGGTGATTTCGCGTTGAATACGTCGTATTATGCGGAGTTTGATAATACGGGCCCAGGGTCGGATACGAGTCGGAGGGTTAATTGGCCCGGATTCCATGTTATAAATGCTACGGATGCGGTTAACTTCACGACGTCAAGCTTTGTGATGGGTGATGAGTTTTTGCCTCAAACGGGAGTCCCTTACAACGGTGGATTGTGATTCTTGAGTACAAATTTACACGAATTCAAATAGTACTGTATTAGCTATTGATTTATTCGTTCTTTTATTTATATAACTAATGTATTAACAATATTTACATAATAAATATCTACGTTACAGCATCGTCAATGACATGATAGTCTCAACTGTTAATCTAAATATCAGTTATTTGGTATCTACATGAAACTGCCATTAGAGTATTAGAAGTTAATAAGCATTGCTTCGACCGTTTATCTTCATTTTAAGTGGTTTAAGAATGCTTCCTTTGGTTCATCATCCATAAGACCATTCACGCTAAGTTAATTGATACTTTTACAAAAATGATTAATTACAGTAACATTAAAATATCATATAACATTTATTCAAATAAAAACATGATAAGTTTCTTTCCACTTGAAAGTAAAATTACTAAAAAAATCTATATGACTCCTGGAAAATATTATATAAGTTCTAAGTGGAGTTCGTAGACCCGGCCAATGGGATAGCCACTAGAATGGAAATGTCTTTTTTAATCATAATGAACCCTTTGAATCATAATGAACCCCCATTCATTCGTGCGCGCAAGTTAGCCTATTTGTTATGCCTTGTGAGAGGTGCGTGTTGAATGAGGCATGAGCTTATCATGGGCAAGGAATAAGCCCATGGATGATGGGTGAGTTTCTTGAAATAATAGCTATTGAAAACTATTTCTTCTTACTTATTTTAATCATAATGTTTTATTTATCACGGTTCAACATACAATATGATACTACTAAGACTACGGTGATGATGAGAGTGATAACATAATACTGATATGCCGGCCAGTATGATTAAGCCTCACGCTATTTATCATAACGAATGTTTTTAGTAATATTCTATTCTCTATATAACCATCAGTTCATCACGAATAAAATATCATAAAGAGTTTGAGATATAAACCATTTTTGAAAAGTTCATGTGTGCAAATTCTAAATAAAATGTACTATTATATTATATACACGATGGATTCAGATCGGATTACATTTAACCCTAAACCCCACTATAAATAAGTATCTCCTGTATGCGCTTGTTATCAAAAATAATAATTTTGTCATTAGCAGGTGAGTTTATAACCTAGTTTTTATAAAGAGATTAAAAATATACGAAGCAAATTAAAATAAAAGTATATGAAAATATGGCCAACCTAGCTCAAGCCCATAGCCCAACAGTACTATCCTACTATAACGGGCTTTGAATATAAGACTTGGACGAGTTTGAAATTTAACCGGACCTTTAGATATTTGATAAGATCCTTCTAAATTCTATATGGACTCGGTATTTTAAAAAACCGGTTTTAGGCATTTTAATACCTCGTTTTTCGATTTTTATTACCCTGTTTCTAGGTTAGTTAATACCCTTTCAGATTACTTAATGCATTTTTGTGTTTTTTAATACCTCAGTCTTTGGGTTTTTGATAAATTGTAAAATAATAAGTAAACGCATAATTTTAAAGTTTGACTTATACTTTTTTTAATCAGAAGAAACAACAAAAAGCACAAATATTATAAATGAAGTGTAGAAAACAAAATCGTCTTCGTGTAAATAATTATATTAAAAATTATCAAATTTGAATTACAATGAAATGAAAACTACACAACAAGACATAACCGTATCATATCTTATAAAAAAACCCCATTGACCAAGTACTCAACCTTTTAGAAAAGTGATTAAAGTTAAAAATTCTTGTAAACATGGGATTAGGTGATGTTAGAAGCAAATTTTATTGTTTAGTAAACAAAACTAATTAGCATGCATATCAATTAATTAAGATCTCATGTGAAAGTTAATTTAGTTTCTCAAGAATCCCCAAAAATACAATTTTTACAAATCATGATTGATTAACCACATAACTAAAATCAATTACCCTTGGCATACACATTATACACACTCAAAGCATTTGAGCACAATTTCTTCACATTATCATTCTTCTTAGCCATTTCCTCCACCACAGGACTCTTCCTTCCGCCTGCAATACTCTTCTCACACGTATCCGCGGTGGTGAATGCGTCATTCAAATCAACCGTCACATCTGGTTCGGGCCCAGTTGCCAGCGTGCTGGCAGCACTTGCGAGCTTTTCAACAAGGCTCGTGTAGCTCATGCAACAATCCGCCAATGTCTCCTCCTCTATCCCGTCCTCCACCACCTCCTTATTCTCCTCTCTCTTTCGTGCCGCCTTTATTAATTCTGATGTGGTGGCCGCCTCAGTGGAGGCCGCTTTAATTGAAACAACAGCGGCCTGTTTTAAGTCACTAAGGACGCCATTGGGTTGGGATTTAAGGATTGAGATGCACAAGGGTTTTTCCGTAGATAGCTCACATGCCTTTGCGATAACGTCAGGGCCAGCTACAGGGCCGGCTACGGGTTGGGCTGGGTGTACCACTGGGTGCACCCTAGCGCCTGTGGTGACGTAGAGGGACAATAATAAGAAGAAAACTGTTGACGGAGTCATGGTTGGTCGTCGAAGGTCAATGTGCATGATTATTTCGTTTGTGTTACGCGTTATGAGAATATGGAATTAAATTACTTAATAAAGGGATCGGTATGGATTGTAAGTAGATGAAAAGGAGTCATGACTACCTCTAATTGCGAGAAATGCACGCCTAACCAACCGAGATTAGTAAACAATTTTTTTTGTTTTACTTTTGGGTAAGCTATTTCTTCCCTTGGTTATCACTATTGATCAGCTATATTTTGAGCTATAAATAGGAAGTCGTGCCCTTTAGTTTTCTTCACTCGTTTTGAGCATTCACATTATCATCTTCATATTTTTATTTATAATTCATCAAAAATTACGATTTTTTCTCTCTCCTATTCAATTTAATAATAATACCTTTTACTTTTTTCACTACTTTTTCTCTCTCATATTCAATTAAATAATAATACTTTTTACCCTTTTCACTACTTTTTCTCTCTTCAACTTACTTTAATGAACAGTGTTTCTCTATATTTACTAGTTTCATCATTTTCTCTATATCTCTTTACTCACAACCACTTTCAACCAATCTTTATAATATAAAAAACTCACTCACATAATTTTTAGAGACTCTAACGTGAATGCCCTTACCTAACACATCTTTTGATGTATATGATGGAGTACGATTCGTTTGATAAATTCCTACCTCTTTATCTATCTCTGAGATGTTTGTATTTTTCAAAACTCATGGACATGCAAGACAAATTTTTTACGTATTCAAATAACAATTAAGGTGAAGTAGAGTTAGGAACGACAAATCTCTTGTAAGTCTATCTGGTGAACCAGGTAAGTGGGTGTACCCACGCCCAAACACCACCCCGCGCAAGATTTTTGTGGGCGTTGCCCACCCAGCCGTGTGTGGAGTTTTTTTTTCAACTTTTTTTTAACAACAAATCTATCATACTCCTAAATTACACCAAATACTCCTTGTTAGGGATTGAATCCGTGATCTCGCATTCTAAGAGGCAAGCCTCTACCAAGTGAGCTACTTCCACGATGGCGTTTTTTTTTTTTTTTTCAACTAATCACAATATACCACATTCACCTCTTAGTAATTGCGATATACCACCTCATCCACATACTTTTTACCCATTCACACTCACTTGGACATTTGCATCCTCTCACCACCCATGTGAGTCACTCTTTCTTCTTTGTGACACCCACACTCACTTTCTCACCAACCTACGCGCACCGCATATTCTAAGCTTTACTATTGATTTCATTATTATTTTAACATCGAATGTAAGAGAAGGTCAAACTTACGTTAGAGTAAAAAATAAGAGAGCATCCATCATCGTTGTTATTTCTATTTTAGTGAGGGGGTTATACAGTAAATGAAAAAAAAGGGAAAAAATATTTAATGTTACAGGGAAAAGATAAAGAAAAAAATTCGAATCCACTAAAATCTTTGAAGATGTGAGAGTAGGAAAAAATGATAAGTATAAATAAGATTGATGTGATGATTAAAACTTTAATTCCAGTGCCCACCAAAATCTATTAATTTTTCTAAAAAGTTAATTACTAAATAGGTCGCCAACTATTGGTCATAATAACCAAAGGCAAAAGGTTAACAAATCTAAGTCTATGGGTCACTGATATCCTTTTAGTGGTTTTTCTTTAGAAATATTTTAATCACGTCAAAAATGAGAAACCGCAGTCATCCCACTGTCTTTTTTTAATCTAAAAAATTACATTAAATATTCAATAAATTTTTTATTTCGAGAACTTGAACCCCTCCGACAAAGTCTTTATCAATTGGTTTACCTCACATTGACATACTTGTCTCCACGGCCGGCCCATAGCGTGGGCGAAATGGGCCGTCGCCCCGGGTCCAATATTTCGAGGGGCCCAAAATTTCAAAAAAAAAACAAAAACATTATAACAATTTCTTTCTAATTAAAATAAAGAAACCATCATGTAGCATGGTGGTTAAGACATTCCATACAAAAACAAAAGGTCACAAGTTCAAGACTCATTCCCTACACTCCTTTTTACATTTTGATTAATTATCCTCCTAATTATTTTAATTCATCTTTTAATAATAAATTCCAAAATAA
>WOUH02000001.1:396295-406477 GCA_009936405.2 Stevia rebaudiana
AAAAAAAAAAAAAAAAAAAAAAAAAAAAAAAAAAAAAAAAAAAAAAAAAAAAAAAAAAAAAAAACCACAACGGAGCCAACATAATAAATAAGATATGCTTTTGGTATTTCCAAGGCATTAGAATTGTTTTATTACCATATGAATTTTGTCATTTTTTATATATTAACTTGAATATCTCTTTTTAAATTTGTATTTCTTTTGTTTTTGGTAAACGAAATGGACAAAGAAAAACCACCTTAAATAAAATATACCTAAAACAAAAATCACATTTTTATACAACTTTTATATATTATTCATCTTTTTGTACTTTAGACCATGCTTGTGTTCCCTCACCAAATTAACTTTTCACTTCCTCAACATCCAATCCAATCCAATCCCTTTGGCCCCACACGCTCATCCATTGTCCCACAAAACTTCTCCTTATAAATTCAGACACCAATAACCATCAAAACCAACCTTCTCCTTATAAATTCCAACCAACAGCCACAACACAAAAACAAACATGGAGAATATACAACATAAGAACATCAAAGTAAGCGGCATCAATATGCACGTAGCCGAGATCGGGGAAGGCCCACCCGTGCTTTTTGTCCACGGTTTCCCGGAGCTATGGTACACATGGCGTCACCAGATGTTGTTCATATCGTCCAAAGGTTACCGCGCGATTGCACCAGACCTACGTGGGTTTGGTGATTCGGAAGCACCATTATCCACCACGAGCTACACCGCGTTACACATAGTTGGGGACTTGGTGTGCTTGATGGACTCGTTGGGGTTAGACAAGGTTTACTTGGTGGGTCATGATTGGGGTGCCATAATCTCATGGTACTTGTGCCAGTTTCGACCAGACCGGATCAAGGCTTTGGTTAACATGAGCGTGGCCTATTGTCCGAGGAGTCTTGCATATAAACCAGTGGAGCGCATGCGACAAGTTTATGGCGACGATTTCTACGTTTGTAGATTTCAGGTGACAATTTAGTTAAATAGTTAAATAATCTCTTTACTCATAAAATAAGGACCCAAATTTAGTTAAATAGTTAAGTCTCTAATATCATGCTGATATAATACACTCTTTATGATAATTCTTGATAAATATATTTATAGACATGAATATTGCAACAAGGTTAGTACATATATATAGTAGCGTTTTTTTCTTTTACGTTTTCATATTATCAAACAGGTTTAATTGAGATGCGAAGATTGAATTTGTTTATACATGTGCTTGTATGTATACAGAAGTATAGGACCCTAATGATTTAATTTTTTATATGGCAACTCGAGTTAAACACCTTGAGCTCGTATTGTTGGAGCTTTTATCGGGTTCGAGTTAATTCTATTTTTTCAAAAGTACTGAAAGTACCGACTTATAACAAGTCAAACTCAAGCTATGAAGTAAAGTTTAAGATTACTTAGTGTGAAGTCAAACTCAAAATACATGCACTATGAAACTTTATTTTTCACTTAAAATATAGAAACTACTTTTATCATTCATTTTTGCATGTTAAATAGTTTTTTAATACCACTAATATCATTAGTATACCACTTAGATACGTGTTTACAAATTGTTATTTGTTTCTTATTTTGATAAAGAAAAGATAGTTACCAAAACCTGGAAAATTAATTATTAGACTACGCGGTATGTCTTTGGGAGTGGGCATGAGTGGTCCCTATAACACCCCCTACACCGCCCCGGGTAGGCGTTATAGGGGTGTGAGTGGCTTGGCCGTGAGTGGCTTGGCCATGAGTGGAGGCACGGCCTGGGAGAGAATTTAGATGAACGTTGGTGGGTTTTGTAGCCATTGGGGGGTTTCAAAAAAAAAATTTATAATTTTAAACATATTATATAAACTCATCCAAACACATAAAATCTTATCCCTTTCAATCTTAAAAATACACAAAACTTCATACTCTTTGTACTAACCAACCATATATAATGCAATTCCCACCAACGTTGGGGTCCGATTTCAATAAGGATGGCGAGTTTTTCATAGAAGTCGTTGTTGCTAGGGCCGTTTTTTATATAATTTGACTTTTTTTATAAAAAAAAAAATAAATAATCAATCATTGCCATTCAAGGCCCACTCACCTGTGTATTTTCACCCTTTTAATCACTCACTTTATTCACTCTCTCTCATACGTGACACACTCAATCAAGCTCTCACTCACCCGGACGCACCGCGTAGTCTAGGCTAAAAGTTACTAATAGTTTAGTTTTTGCCTCTAAAAAATCAATTATTTAATTTATTATGTATTAGAGTATTTACATCAACTTTTTATTTTCATCTCTATAAGTTAGATAAAAAAAAATAATTCTCTAAATTTTCATTGCTTGTTAAAAACATCCGCATCGCATTCTCTATATTTTTCTCTATCTCATTCATAAATATTTATTTCATTATTATTTTTTTCTCGTGCATATATACTTACAAAAGTTATAAAGATTAATTTGGAAAGAAAATCTGTATCTACAAATTTAGTTAAACTTCTTTAAAATGGATTCTCTACGTTAGAGACGTTTATAGAACTTTAAAAAAATGACATACTCTATTTTTTATATAAAATCTATAGAAAAAAAAAGATGTTGATGTGAATGCTCTTATTTAACCAAATATCATAATTTTTAAATTAATATAAAAATTTTGTTTAACCTTCCACACAACATTCTATATCTCAATCTTATCTCCACTCACAAACACTTATTTTATTGTTAAGCTCTCTCTTATACATTCACAATAAAATTATAAAGATTCTTTATACTCAGATAATCTTTGTTTAAAAAACTTTAAATTATAAATGAAGATTGTGATAGAAAATAGGAAGTAGATGCGTATTAACTCAAAATCTTTAAATTTTAAAGATGCAATATTGAATAGAGAATAGAATATGAATCCTATTAAACCTAAATGTAGAAACATGTAAACATACTTCTCCGGATTAAATGTATCATTATGTTTATTCAATGATTTAAAAACTCATATTATATGCATTTTATTAAAAAAATTATGTCGGAAAATAATTTTCAACTTTCTTAAAGATGGAAAAAAGTCATACTTTCAATGGACAATTATGGAAATGCAAACGTGTAAAGGCCAAAGGTTGTTTAATAGTTGTTAAAATGGGCTAGACACACCATGTACATACACATATACATACATACATACATACATATACATATATATATATATATATATATATATATAAACATAATCTTAAGAAGTTAAATAAAAGTTTAATATGAACTCTTCATTTTATGGTCTAACCATGTGTTAATTTCGTAAATCAGTTTGTACTCTTCATTTTAAGATGTAATACATATGTTAATTTCAAAAAAACAACACATGTTTATATCTTAAAATGAAGAGCTCAAATTAAATTTTTTGTTAACTCTTTAAGATTATGTTTATATAATACACACCTTCTAAGCACACCTATAAAAATAGCTATAACGTGTGTGTATGTATATATGCGTGTGTCTGTGATGTTATTTATTGTTTAATAGATTTCTTTACATCCTTAATCTCATATTGTTTCTTATTAGCTACATATATTAATTTAATTTGTCCACAACCTATCTAATTCATGTATACATATGTAGTAATTATGTTTTATATACAAACACACCATTATGAAGTATTACAATAGCACCTTCTATTTATACTATCATTTTGAATCTCATAATTTATACAAAAAATATGAGAAAATATTATGATAGCATTTTGTTATTTATAATAGTACTTTGGTTCTTATGGTTTTTACGAAAAATTTGATTTGTATCGAAACCATCATTACATCTTCCCCATTATCCATGGTCTGCAATTATTTTCTCTTCTTTTATTTAAATTGCAAACTCATACATATATACTATCTCAACCAACTTCTAATAAATTAATGTTATTTATCATCATATCACTTGAACTATAAGCTTAAGACATCATTTAGCTTACCTCAATACTATTACACAAATACACTTTGGTATTAGCGATTAGCTAATTAGTGCAAATGACGATTTCAGGAAATTGGGTGGGAAGAAGAGTTTGCAAAAGTTGATACCAAAAAGCTACTTGCCTCGTTTTATTTCAAACGAGTTCCAAATCCACCAAAGATGCCTAAAGACTTTGCAAATCATTTCAACCCACCTCCATACACCTTACCCTCGTGGTTCACCGAAGAAGACCTTCACTACTTTGCATCCAAATATCGCAAGACAGGATTCAGAGGACCATTCAACTATTACCGTTGTTTCGATTTGTACGCAATCAAAATTTAACGAACTTTAATTATTTGTGATTTTATTGATAGTCATTATATTAGTTGTATGAATGATTGGGTTGCAGAAACTGGGAGCTATGTGCTGCATGGACGGGATCAAAGATTATGGTACCAGTGAAATTCATTGTAGGCGACATCGATTTGTTGTATAATATTCCAGGAGCAAAAGAATTCATACATGGTGGTGGATTTAAGGAAAAAGTGCCGCAACTGGAACAAGTGGTGGTGATGAAAGGAGTTGGTCACTTCATTAATCAAGAGAAGCCAGAAGAGATTAGTAACCACATTTACGACTTCATTTCTAAGTTCTAAGTTCTAATTACTGAGTCTAATTTTGTGTTTGTGTGAGCGTGCATGCTTGAAGTTGTATTATATAAATACGTAGTCTTCTTTTAAAATTGTAGCCCGCATGTTGTATGATAGATTTATCATTTGTTATATATCCTATATTTTACCATTTTTGTATTTTTCTTGGTTTGGCAGCATACTATGACTTGGAAAAGATATATGTTTATTTAATTTTTTAAATAATGTTTAGAAACTGCTAATGCAACATGGATATTAGGAGTGCCATACTGTTTAGAGTGTAGGGAGCGTAAGTTACATTGACTCTTTTTTGACTGTTAAAGTTAAGTCTTTGTTATATCAACAGAAGCATCTATCTTAGCTATAATAACTTGTGACATGCTTAATCTTTTCACTTCACATCTAAATTGCTTCTCATGTGTGTTACCATGCTTGTATCTGAGTTTGTCTTGAGGTGAGCTCCACCCTTGCTATAATTTAGTTAAATCTCTCTATATATAGAGAAAAACACTATTAATTTTAATTGAATAAGAGAAAAAAAATAATGATAAATATCTAAAATGTATTATTTAGTTGAATTGGAGAGAGAAATGTAATGATAAGGTATATAAAATATTATTTATTTGAATATAAGACAGAAAAGGTAGTGATAAAGGTATAAAAACTATTATTTGATTGAATGTGAAAAAGAAAAAATAATATTTTTTAATGAATTATGAAGTTGTACATAGAGAATGAGATGTGAATACTCTTAGAGCATTCACATTTGAATCTTTATATGTGAGTGAGTTTTTTATATTATAGAGATTGATTGAAAGTGGTTGTGGGTAGAGATATAAATAAGCTGATGAAACTAGTAAATAAAGAGAAACAATGTTAATTAAAGTAAATTGGAGAAAGAAAATGTTAATGATAAAGGTAAAAAAAGTATTATTTAATTAGATAGGATAGAGAACATGTAGTGATAAAGATAATAAAATTATTATTTAATTGAATAGGATTATAGGAGAGATAAAAGGTAGTGATTTTTAGTAAATTATAGAGATAAAATAGAGAACCAAATGTGAATGTTCTTACTAAAGTAAAAAATATGTCTCCTTTTATATATTAAGCCGTGGAGAGAACTCCTAATGACAGATTGAGAGGTATTCCGGATCTTTGCTACGTCTATATGTGTACACAATCTAACATCAAACATGTTTATAAAAAACAATTGGAGATTTGTAATTAAATATATCTTAATTTATGAGTGAGTCCTTTTATCGTTTGTTTGACCCGTTTGGTAAACGAATTTTAGACTAGTATAATTATATGTAGTAACTGAAGTGTGACACTTATGGTATCATATATATTTGTAAAATTTCCTTAGAAAACATTAAGGACCTATTTGATAGTCTCCTGACGATTCAGTTAAAATATTAAATCTGAATTGGTTAGAGTTAGTGACTTTTTTATTATACATTTTGATCATATATAACTGCTTAAGAGGATTCACAGTAGCTTTTTCATCCCAATCTATACGTTTTTCAATTAAATAATATATTTTTATACTTTATCATTATCTTTTCTCTCATTCACTCACAACCACTTTAAAACTATTAAAATAACATAATTGCTTTTTCTCTTTCCTACATCAAAATCTCCATCTCTATTTTTTTTCCCTAACTATGGGGGATGAACAACCAAAACCCAAATATTTCTCTCTCCTCGACTCACAACCACTCTCAACCACACCCTAAGTTCAAGGCCGGTCTGGAAAGGAGGGCGAGGTGGGCGATCGCACATGACCCATGAATTTAAGGGGCCCATTATTTATAAAAAAATGTATATATTTTATCTGTATAATTTTTTTATATAAAAGTCTATTTAAGTTAGCTTAGACTCACTGAAACATAGACCCAACTAAAAAATTAAAATAAGCACAATATACTTATTGGTTCACAAATGAGATAATGTTTTAAACTCAATTGACTTTTAACTCAATTACCTTTAGCCCATTAGTAATTCAACATCAATTGCCATTAGGGTTTTTTCCTAATGTAGTAATTGCATATAGAGCCTTGTTGACTATTACAGTAATAGTGGCATTGACAGAAAGAATCTTTTCAAAATTAAATTTGTTGAAGTCCTATTTACTATCAACAATGTCACAAGAACGATTTATTGGATTGGCAATGATCGAGAGCTTTGCTTCCAAAATTATAGGAGAGCCTCAATTCATTTCGGCATTTCAGTTATACCATTTTGCTATAATACATTGGTTTTTATTATTATTATAACAATAATTATCGTATTATTCATGTTTTATATATAAACTTTAAGTTGTTTTTTTAGGGGCTTATTTTTTCTCTCTCGCCCTGGGGCCACAAATATTTTCAGGTTCTCAGGACCGGCCCTGCTTAAATTATGCAGATTTCACTCACGAAAATTTAGGGAAATTATTGTGAATGCTCTATTAGGTAAGTTGTATAAACACGCTAAATGAAATCAATTAGATCTCTTGATGTATTATATATAACTTTAGCAAATGGCCTCTAAAAACTAGTTTAAATTCGTACCAACCACACAGAAGTGAAGAGTGGACGATGCCATGTGCAAGTCTTGGAACCAACGCTCATTCTATAAAAGCCACACATGCAAGAACTTCACCTGCACACAAAAACAAACATGGAAAAAATACAACACAACAACATCAAAGTAAACGGTATCAACATGCACGTTGCCGAGATCGGAGAAGGCCCCACCGTGCTTCTCCTCCACGGATACCCGGAGCTTTGGTACACATGGCGTCACCAGATGCTGTTTTTATCCTCCAAAGGCTACCGCGCTATCGCACCCGATCTACGCGGGATTGGTGACACGGACGCGCCACCAGCCACCACGAGCTACACCGTGCTCCACATAGTTGGAGACCTAATGTGCTTGTTGGACTCGTTGGGATTGGACAAGGTTTACTTGGTGGGTCACGATTGGGGTGCGGTTATTGCATGGCATGTGTGCCTGTTTCGGCCGGATCGGATCAAGGCTTTGGTCAACTTGAGTGTGGTGTATACGCCAAGGAACCCTTTGGTGAAACCGGTGGACCACTTTCGACAGACTTTTGGAGATGATTTCTACATCTGCCGGTTCCAGGTGATTAGTGATAACTGAAATCTTTCTTAGCTAGTGTTATAAAATTATATTGATTTTTTTGGCTTGTTAGTCAGCAAGAAACAAGCTTATTCCACCAACTATATTTGATTTTTTAGATATAGTTTACCCTAATTTTATTGCTAGCTAATTGATAGTCGTATCATTTAATTAAATAGTATGGAATCTTCGTTTACGTAACTTTAAAAAGGTCCAGTAATGGTATACCTTATAAAAATATAATAATAATGCAAAAAGTTCCAGAATATATTTTGTTTTATTAGTAAATAGTGTGGCACTTTTTTATTCATAAGTGAAGTGTAGAATATAATGAGTTATTATGAACTAACGGAAAAAAATGTTGATAATTACACATGAATAAAATATATTATCCGTAAAAATTGCAATTTATTTTCGAATTTTTTTTTGAAATGGGAATTTTTGAGAGCGATTAACGGTTTTTGGGTAAGATTTGGAGGTAGTTTGAAAAATAGTAGCTCCGTAAATAGGATTTACGGAGCTATCCTACGTGGCATTTTTCTGGTGTACCATATCCATCCAACTAGGCATGCTCCGTGAATCTGGTTTACGGAGCTTAACATGACACTTAACAAAGTAATTGTCACGTAGGATAGCTATGTAAATTCCATTTACGGAGCTCCAATTTTTCAAAATATCTCTAAATCTTACCCAAAAACCATTAATGGCTCTCAAAAATTCCCATTTCAAAAAACAATTTGGTAATTATATAAAATACTTGTTTATTGACCGATATCATCATACTTAACAAGAAAAGTAATTGATTTGTTTATACTGTAAAAAAATGGTAATAACAAGACGGGAAAAAAAATATTAAATAGAATTTTGTTATTGATAATTATACTTTATTAAATAAAATAATTAACCTAATCATTTAATTTTAAAATAGCATATAAAATAGAAAGGGTGAAATTAATAAATGTGAAAGAAAAAGAGTAAATTACACTTTTTGTCCTTCAAATTTACTTTAAATTTCAGGTTTGGTCCTTTAGGATAAGGGTAAAATTGTCAATTTTAAAAAATTAACTGGAGTTATTAACAGATGTTAGTGTAAAGGACGGAAATTGAAATAAAATGGAATCATAAAGAATGATTTTGACGTTTTTGAAACATAAAGGATGTAATACGCAAATGCATATAAACCTAAAGAAAGTTTTATATAATTTTGTCTTAAACAAATAATGAATAGAGTTGAAAAGAAAGTTTGGGCCAGTCAGCCCAGTCACCACAACCCAACCCCTGTTAACAAGTTCCAAAATCAATGATTTTATACGACGTCTAGGTCTAACTAATTCGAAATGTCATGTGATCGAATTAACTTGTTTCAGAACCGTTGTCCAATATGCTTAACTATTGTTATACAACGTATATACTTACCTATGGATTGTCCGGGAAGGTATCTACAAACATCCTCCTTAGGAACATTATCAATTCAAAAAATGCCCATGCAAACACAATTCGGTCTTCACGAGTAAGGAATTAGTATTATTCTAGTTAGAGGTGCCCATTTGACTTGTCAATTCATTTGCTTATGAACGTATCAATTTTCGGAATCTAGCTCATATCTTTAACTAGTCAAATATATGACTTGAAAGTTGCCTAAAGTATAATTTTAGCTAGGTAGCTAGTTTTTGATATGTATTAATGTAAGCTCTAATAGAAATAGACATTAATTACGTTGTAACAAAAATATGTCACTACTTAAAAACTGAGATGTTTCCGATAAACATAAATGTTGGAAATTTGTCGGAAAAGCTACTTAGCGACAGAATAGATAGAAAAATGTTGTGTTCGAAAAATCGAAATTATTTCTGACCAATTTCCAATTATCATTCCGACAAATTGTGTTTGTATCAAACCTTTGCTACAAACTAATGACCAAATTATTTTCCGGAAACTTTTTTTTTAATTAATTTGATTTTACCGACAATTATTCTACAAACATAATTTTGCTACAAACTTCCAACAAAATACTTCCTACAAATTTCCGACAAATATCTAATTTTTTTTCCTGCAAAATTCCAACACAACCATACAAGTAATAATCAAACTAGATAGCATGTCTTTCGCTAAAAAAACATAGCACATGTCTTAACATATTAAAATACCAAACAAATAAGAAGCTACTTATCCGCATATCTTTTCAGGAATTCCTTCATTTGTTCTTGGTGTCTCTCGCGTTCAGGATGCTCTTATTCCACTTCTCTTTGCATTTGTTCCAAGCGATTTTTAGGCTTTGTCGTGTCTTAATTCCTTTTTCTTACATGGCTCGAACATCTTTAACCTACAATGTAGTATAACATAAATAATTAATGCATATATAAGGTTTACTCATCCTACTTAGTTATTATACGTTTCTTTTTGTCACACCCTGCCGGTGGCGGAAACACCGGCGTGACCTCATGATTGTTCAATAGCTCGATGGTTACTAATAATACG